>CM055312.2:48068701-48141201 GCA_029255685.2 Silene conica | reverse complement strand
ATTGGCTACTCCTTAGCCGAGATATGAGGCCTCTAACATATGGGTTCGAATTCGGGTCAAATACAGTGTTTAAAATAGCATGTGCCAGACTTAAAGAAAGACCATGGGTCAACAATGCCCATAAGGCCAACCAATGGGGACGAGCAAACAAGCCCACACGACCAACTTAGGAAGCGTGTGGAATATGTAAAGTAGTGTTTTAGTCTTAGTTTATTTTATGTTTAAAATAAGGACTGATGTGTTTTATAGTTCAGTTAGGAGTCTTTTGTAAGAGTCCTGTGACGATTAAAGTTGTCATACCCCAAGCAATTTATTCTATTCATAATCTATTTGTGCAAGAAAAATGGATTGATGGAGGGAACATGGGAACGACCAAACAAAAGCGTAAACCAAGTTGGATTGAAGATCATAAAAGTCGTAAAAAATTTGCTACTATACAGGGAACTGTGGGATTACCTAGTCCTGTTATTACAATGGTGGTTCGACTTGTAGGATGTAATTTTGATCCAGAATCTACAATCTAAAACCGTTGTCCATAAACAAGCCTAAACTTTCTAAGTCCAAGAAGGAAAGCTTCTTTGTAACTTTGGGGAAGGACGAAGGGTTTAGTGGAGAGGACGAGGGGTTGGAGGAAGAGCGCGGTAGTCAAGAAAGTCATGGTGGTTGCGTGACTATTACAAGGAAATTAGGACTTGTGCCACGAGAGGATAAGAGGTCCGCGGGATTGGTTGGGGTCCACGGAGGCTATGGCGGTTGTGAGGGTGTTCCAAGGGAAGGTTGTTTAAGCATAAGGGATCACGGAGGCCGCGGGTTGATGGGTACCGTGGGTGTGGTTGAGGAAGGAGGCCGTGGGATTACAAAGGCCGTGAGCTTGGTTGAGTTCGAAGATCATGGGAACCCTAGGAGTGTGAGTTTGGGTGGTGAAGGGGATCATGGTTTAGTAACATCAAGAGCAAGCATGGCTAAGTCTACTCAAGACATACTCGATCTTAATTTGAGGTCAAATTCTCAAAAACTGCGAGAGTATGATGCGGGAGCATTAGCTCGAGTTAAGGGTCGTGACCCACGACCTAAAGAAAGGTTGAAAATGTTTGATTTGGGTTCAATACGGATTTTTAAGATAGCTTGGGAAGACGTATTAAAAGAACAAAGGAAAGATCAAGGAAGGACCCTTGGGACGTGTGCCAAGGATAACGTGTGGGACCACATGTTTAAGTGATACGAATTCTTGAACAAAGAAATCGTCCGCGAAAGCTTTCTTGGAAATCTTGAGAACAATCTTGAATGAATTAATAAAATAGGCAAAGTATGGAACGATCTTGAAACAATCTTGAAATAATGAACGATGGATGATGAACGGTGGTGATGGTGAAGTCGTTGATGGTGGTGGTCCGTCGGTGATGATGGTGGTGGTGGTTGTTTTTGTAGTTGTGACGGGCTTGAGGTGAATCCCCAAGGTAGAAGGATATTTGTTTGCCCTAAACCTATAGGATAAACAATGGTGAATTACTCCCTAGACCTATAGTTTGTAATTCGTGTCGATATTTGAAACGCGACAAATACCAACGGTTCGGATCAACACTCGATGAGTCCTTGAGATTTCTTTAAGAATACCTTAAACGAGAACTTGTAAATTTTGATTGATTGAATAATTGAATGAAAAACAAGAAGAACAATGTGCCTATTTATACATAAGGTCACACGTCCCAATGCCCTAACACACGCCTCCTATCTCGAAACCCTCATGAGAATAGAAGTCCTAAATTAAATCTAATGGATCAAATATAATCCTTATTTAAGCAAACCATATCTTAGGAATTAAAAGAATTAAATAACTAATCCTAATAATCCTAGGATAACTAATTAGCTTGGTAGTAACTAACTTGTAACTAACTTGTAACAACCTAGTAACTACCTTAACAAACTAGATAACCAACTTTAACAACCTAATAAAATAAAAATAACAAAGAAATTAAAAATACTCCAAAATCTATTTGGAAACCATAATTCACGTGACCCATGAGCAGCCACATGGTCCTTGGGATCCGTGCCCAAACGCCTGACCATGACCTTCACACGGTGGTCCGTCCACCTAGCCCTCCTTTGTCGTGCTTTTCTCTTCATTATTATCTTGTATGCCCATGGTTGTAAAACCCAACGAATCTTTACTAGGCAATATACTAGCCATATGATAATAAATGATAAAATAGCTAACATAAATTGGCTTATCGATCTTTGATCATAGAGACGAATTAATACCCTATCCATATTCGGATCATTAAGTCTTCTAATTATATTAGGGTTTGTGTTTATCTTATTTTTATTTTAATTATTTACTAAGTTTGTTATTAGTTTGTTACAACAAGGTTGTTAGGGTTGTTACAAGGTAGTTACAAAGTTAGTTATGGTTTGTTAAGTTAGTTATTAAGTTGTTGGGAGTTTGTTACAACTTAATCTTTTTCTTTATTATTTTATCTTTAGTTTAAATTAAGGATTATTTAATCCATAGGGATAGAATTAGGAAACCCTAATTTGGTAAGGATTCCACGAGTTGGCCGTGTAGGTTGCTTCGTGTGAGCTTCTTGTTTGTTTCCTAATTTGAGTCGGATTTGTGACGGATGACCTTACTATAAATAGGCATCCTTAGGTATTGTTTTATGGATCTTTTAATCAAGTTATAAAATAAATTCTCTTTGTTAAGTTTTACTTACAAAACCTAAAGTATCTGTGTGAGCTTTAAAACCCGAAGTATCTGTGTGAGCTTCAAAATAATTGAGAGAGTATTTGTGTGAGCTTAATCAATTATCCTATCATTCAAACTACATAATTTCATTCATTACATCGTTTCATAAATCTTTCAAGTATTGGGTGTTGTGCCTCACTACGTCATCAACGATCTTCCATCAAGAACATCACCACCGTCCAAGAATCATCACCAACGACCACAGTGACCACCAACGTGACCACCGTCCACGTCACCAGCCACGTCACCATCACCGATCATCAATTCGTCCATCATTCTTCATTCTTTGTTATTTTTCGTTCTTTATTTGTTCTAAATCGCATTATTTCACAAGTTATATTATTCCGCTGCAACATACGTATTTTCGTTGATCGTCTAAATTGATTATCACCCCAAATACGCATCACTACTACTACTACTACAACTACTGTTACTACTACTACTACAATGACAACAACAAAAATAACAATAACAACGACAACAACAACAACTACCACAAAAACAACTACAACGACAACAACTACGACGACGACAACAACAACAACAACAACTACTACTACTACTACTACTACTACTACTACTACTACTACTACTACTACTACTACTACTACTACTACTAATACTACAACGACAACAACAACAATAACAACAACAACTACAACTACAACTACAACAACAACTAAAGCAAGAAAAACAGCAACAAAACCATCAACGACAATAACAACAACAACAACAACGACAATAACAAGTACAACAACAACAACAATAACAACAACCACACAACAACAACTACAACGACAACAACAACGACGACAACAACAACAACAACAACAACAACAACAACAACAACAACAACAACAACAATAACAATAATGCTCGAGTAAATGGAATGCTACTCAAACCAGAAGTAGTGGCCAATCAAATAACAAAGGAAGCTTTGGCACGCATAGCTTATAAGAATGATGAGTAGTTAGATGTGTCTGGTTTACTGTTTTTGTTTGCAGTTTTGGTTTGTTAAAGGCTAGGCTGCTTTTATAGACATGTTGATGTAATGTTTTTTGGTTCTCTGATATATATATTTACTCACATTTCATCAAAAAAAAAAACAACAACAATAATTGTTGGAAAATGTGTCCTCAACAATAGTTCGATCACGTCAATGATAATAATCATTGTCAAAAATCTTATGATAAGAATATGCAAGGGATGATCCGATATGATATATAGTCAACTGACCAACATTAATCGGTAATGATTGGCTGACTAGATTTGACATTACTGTCGTATGACGGTGGTGGTTAGTTGATCCCTTTAGGTCACTCCTATAGGACAAACCCCTTAAATATATATATTGATCAACTGTATATGATACTAATTGATCGATTCCATAAAACCGTATATCGAGAAATCAGAGGTTGAATCTTAAAGTAAGTTTATATTTGAAATTGAAATGTGTCGATTATCAAATATTAATCGATATTTTTAGAAATATCGAAATTAGAATCAGAAAGGTTCATGGTTATAACAAACGTTGTATATCGTATTGACGATTATTGATACGAATTCTTGAGCAAAGAAATCGTCCGCGGAAGCTTCTTGCAATCTTTAAGAATATCTTGAATGAATTAATAAAATAGGCAATGTATGGAACGATCTTGAAACAATCTTGAAAATAATAAACGGTGGATGATGAATATGAACGGCGGTGGTGGTTGTGTCGTGGTGATCCGATTATGGATAGGGCTTTCATTCATCATTTTAAGACAAGATCAAAGGAGCCATTTTTATTAGCTATTATTATATTATGGCTAGTATTTTTCCTATTAAAGATTCGTTGGGTTTTAAAACCTTGGGCCAATAAAAGAAGATCAAGAAACAACTCGAGTCCAAGAAAAGAAAGATACGAAGAGACGTGGCCCATGGGCCAAGAAGTGCTCGGCCATGACCTAATCATGGCTCGGCCATGGCGCGGACACGGGCGGATGGTTGCTCGGGCATCAATTAAGATGGCTCGGCCATCTTGGATTCTTGTTAGGAATTGGAGTATATTTAATTTCTTTGTTATTTTTATTAAGTTAGTTATTAAAGTTTGTTATTTAGTTTGTTAGGATAATTACTAGTTTATTACAAGTTGTTACAAATTAGTTATTATCTTATTAGTTGTTTATCCTAGGATTATTAGGGTTAGTTATTTAATCCTTTTAATTTTTAGGATAGAGTTTAAGATTTAATAAGGATTATATTTAATCCATTTAGATATAGTTTAGAACTTCTAATCTCACATAGAGATAGGAGTCGTAGGAGGTGTGTGCTTCGTGTGCTTGGACGTGTGACTCTCTTATAAATATAGCACATCGTCTTTCTTGTTTTTCAGGTAATTATCAAATCAAATAAAAATCACAAGTTTTCTTTTTAAGGTATTCTTAAAGAAATCTCAAGGACTCATCGAGTGTTGATCCGAACCGTTAATATTTGTCGCGTTTCAAGTATTAGCACGAATTACAAACTATAGGTCTAGGAAGTAATTCACCATTGGGTGTCCTATAGGTCTAGGGCAAACAAATATCCTTCTACCTTGGGGAAACACCTCAAGACCGTCACAACTACAACAATCAAACCACCAAGACCACCACCATCGACGGCCATCATCACCACCATCGACATCATCATCACCGTCCATCTCATCATCCATCATCCATCATCATTATTCCAAGATTCATCCAAGATTGTTCTTTATTTGTCCTATTATATTATTTCATTCAAGATTGTTTCCAAGATTTACAAGAAGGCTTCCGCGGACGATTTCTTTGTTCAAGAATTTGTATCATAAGTGGTATCAGAGCTTCGGCTCTTGAATTCTTTATCTTTCAAGAAAATCCATTCGGGGCATCATGAATTTTGAAGATCCAAGATTCTTGGATAGTTTAAAGAAGGCATTGGAACATGTGTCTAACAACGAGAATAGATGGCAACCAAGGAGGGAGCCATTGCGTGCGGCCGACTAGTTCAAAGTAACCGAGTTACCCGAGTTCGAAGGTGGTACGGATCCGGAGGACTATCTCGAGTGGGAGCGCAAGATGGATCGTATGTTCGAGCTTAAAGAGTTAGATGATCGTAAGATGTGCAAGTACGCAATCCTAAGATTAAGCAAGGGCGCATCCTTATGGTTTGACAGTCTAAAGGCTCAAAGGGCTAGAGCCGGAAAGGAGAAAATCTGTTCTTGGGATAGTTTAAAGAAAAGATTACGAAAACGGTATGTACCCACAACTTATAAGCTTGCTTTATATCGTAAGATTTCTAATCTTGTTCAAGGCAAGATGTCAGTAAGTGAGTATATAGAGGAGTTTGAGAATCTTACTTTAATGGGAGAGGTCGAGGAAAATCAAGAACAAAAGATGGCGAGGTTCTTGCGAGGCTTAAATAAATATATTGCTAATCCTGTAGAACTTCAAATCTATTCGGATTTTGATACTCTCACAAGTTTGTGTTTACGAGTTGAGGCACAAAGTAAGAACAGATTCGGTGGAGGTGGCGTGTTTAGCCGTGTGTTTGAGGGCGAAGGAGAGGCGGCGAGATCTAACCCTAGTTCGGGTGTGGCAAGCGGCGCGGTCAAGGCAGGTACGAGTGGGGCGGTTGAATCTAAAGCTACTCCTACTCCAACACCAAACGAGGTAAGCCTTTCTAAAGTAAGGTGCTTTAAGTGTCAGGGGTTTGGGCACTTCAAGAATGCTTGCCCTAATAAAAGAGTAGTCACGATGAGGGAGGCGTTAACTTGCCTAAACTTAGTAGGAGAGGAGGAGGAGTCCGAGGAGGAGGACGAGGTGTTGGGAGGTTTCGGGGATCGTGAGGAGGACGGCCAGGGCGAACAATTCGAGGCGCCTAATGCAAACACTCTAGTGCTTATATCTTTACAAGCACAATCTATACCTATAATTACCGAACAACGGGATCATATTTTTCATACCAAGTGTCTTGTAAGGGATAAGTGGTGTAGTATGATCATTGATGGGGGTAGTTGTACTAATGTGGCCTCGGAGGAGATGGTATCTAAGTTAGCCTTAACTACAATAAAACATCCTAAACCCTATGCCTTACATTGGCTAGGAGATGCAAACAAAGTTAGGGTTACAAAACAGGTCAAGGTGAACTTAGCCATGGGTTCATACAAGGATGAGGTGCTATGTGATGTAGTACCTATGGATGCGTGTCACATTATTCTAGGGCGTCCTTGGCAATTCGATAGGGATGTTCTGCATAGGGGGAGGGTGAACGAGTATGAATTAATGGATAAAGGGAAGAAGATTATCCTAAAACCTATGTGATGCGGGAGCATTAGCAAGGGTTCGAGGTCGTGACCCACGACCCAAGGAAAGATTAAAAATGTTCGATATGGGTTCGATACGGATTTTTAAGTTAGCTTGGAAAGACGTATTGAAGGAACAAGGGAAGGTAGCGGGAAACTACCTTGGAAGTCGCACCAAGAGTGGCGACATGAAGGGCACGAAACCCTAGATTAATTAGGGTTTGTGTTTTATTCTTTTTGTTATTTTAATTAGTTTTGTTATTTAATTAATTAAGTTTGTTACTAGTTTGTTACAACTAGGTTGTTAAGGTTGTTACAAGGTGGTTACAAAGTTAGTTATTAGTTAGTTATGAGTTTGTTATTAAGTTGTTAGGGTTTGTTACTACAACTTAATCTTTTATTTATTAGTTTATCTTTTAAGATTTAATAAGGATTATTTTAATCCATAAGATAGAATTAGGAAAGTAAAATAAGTAGTAGTAGTACTCGGTTGGGACGGATGTCTTGGGAACCGTGTAGGAGTCGTTTTTCTTTCCTATTTCGATTCTAAGTTTGTGACGGATGACCTTACTATAAATAGGCATCCTTAGTTGTTTGTTTTAGAATATTCAAGTGATAAATTAAAAACCTTTTTGTTAAGTTTTACTTACAAATCTAAAGTATCTGTGTGAGCTTTAAAACCCGAAGTATCTGTGTGAGCTTCAAAATAATTGAGAGAATATCTGTGTGAGTTTGATCAATTATCCTATCCATCGACATACATAATTCATTCATTAAATCGTTTCACAAATCTTTCAAGTATTAAGTGCCGTGCCTTATTACGTCATCAAGATTCATCGATCAAGAACCACCAAGAACGATCACCACCGTTGACCACCCGTTGACCGCCGCCATGTCAGCCTGCCGTGCTGCCACGTCATCACCACCGTGCCACCATTCATCCGTTTTCATCTTTCTTGGTTACTTTTTCGTTCTTTATTCGTTCAAGATTATAATATTTCTTTAGTATTTTTATTCCGCTGCAACATCCGTATTTTAGTTGATTATCTTTATTGATTATCACCCCAAATACGCATCAAATTGGTATCAGAGCTTCGGCTCTTGGTCTAATTTTTATTACACCAGTTCTTGGGAAAGTTTGTCAACATGGTAGGATCTCAAGATGGAGAAGAAAAATCATGGGAGGAGAGCAATATGGAGTTAAAATCCGAAATCCAAGAGCTCAAGTATCTCATAAAGACTATGATGACCAAAGGAGGTCATAAGAAAACGGGGGAGTCCTCATCTAGGGCGAGTGACTCGGAAGAAGAAGCTGAATTTAAGGGCAAGACTTGGGACAAGAACGATGATGATAGAGGTCTCAAACTTGACATCCCTGAATTCAAAGGAGACATGGATCCGGAAGATTTCTTGGAGTGGCTAAGACAAACGGAGAGAGTCTTTGAGTACAAGGAATACGATGACCGGAAGCAGTTCAAAGTTGCTATATTAAAGCTTACCAAGTACGCTTCACTATGGTATGAAAATCTGGTGAGACAAAGAAAGAAGCAACACAAAGAAAAGATTAAGTCTTGGGCAAAGTTGAAAAAGCACATGGTAAAGAAATTCTTGCCAAAGGACTACAATCAAGAAAATTACCTAAAACTCCATTCTTTAACTCAAGATAATATGTCCGTCTCAGAATACATTCGGGAATTTGAAAAGATGACTATTGTATGTGATCTAGATGAGAGGGAGGAGTTGAAAGTTGCTAGATTTATTCGTGGTTTAGTACCAACCCTAGCTTCAAGGGTTGAGATTCAAAACTATGAAGATTACTATGATGTGTGCAGGATTGCTTTGAAGTTTGAAAGACATGACAAGGCAAAGAAAGTAAATTCTTATAAAAGCACAAGAGTCGGAGAAGGTTCATCATCATACACCACCAATACCGCGCCTAAGAAGGAGGCGTCGAAGGAAGAGGCGGCCGAAAAGGCCAAAGGAGCATTCAAGCCAAGTATTCCTGATCCTAGAGGGAGTACAATTAGAAGATGTTATAAGTGTCAAGGCTATGGACACATCGCTACGGATTGCCCTCAAAAGAGAACCTTATCCATTCAAGAACTTCAAGGTATGGTTCCAAACTTTGTTGTACCTGAAATTGTTGAGGAGGAGAAAATTGAGGAGGAAAAGGAGGATAGGAAAGTCGTGGGAGCCGAGAGTGAGGACGAAGGAGAGTGCCTCGTAGTACGTGCTTTACATGTGGAGTCCACGATGGAGGGTGAGGAACAAAGAGATAATGTGTTCCATACTCGTTGTAAGGTAGAGGGAAAAAAGTGCGACTTGATTATTGATAGCGGGTCTTGCACTAATGTGGTTTCAAAAACCTTAGTTTCGGAGTTGGAGTTAAGTATTAGGGCTAGAGAAAAACCATATAAGTTGCAATGGTTAGATGGAAACCAAGGAGTACGGGTAGAAAAACAAGCCTTAATTTCTTTCAACATTGGACCTTATGAGGATAAACTGTGGTGTGACATCGTCCCTATGAACGCATGTCATATATTACTTGGAAGGCCTTGGCAATACGATAGGAACGTTATACATGATGGGAGAGCAAATGTATATAGCGTTACTAAAGGAGGTACCATCTATGATCTCCAACCTTTATCAAGAATCAAACCTAGGCCACATAATTCAAAGAAGAGTTTGTTTATGGAGGTAGGAGAGGGGTCATCAAGCGAGGAGGCCGCGGGAACGGTTAAGCGAGAGGTTGGGTTGGTTGAGATTCATGGGGGAGATGGTAGTTGTGAGGGGCTGCCGAGTAAGGAGGAGCGCGGAGGTTTGGAGGGTGCGACAACCGTGCGCTTGGTGGAGGAAGTTGGCCGTGAAGTTGCTAGGGCCAAAGGCAAGGAGTCCATGGTGCATAAGGACTTTTGGAACATGAAGTTGATGAGTCAAGGAAACCGTGTTCTCAACGAATCAAGGGCTAACATATCCAAGTCTACTCGAGAGTTACATGATCTTAATTTGAGGTCAAATTCTCAAAAACTGAGAGAGTATGATGCGGGAGCATTAGCAAGGGTTCGAGGTCGTGACCCACGACCCAAGGAAAGATTAAAAATGTTCGATATGGGTTCGATACGGATTTTTAAGTTAGCTTGGAAAGACGTATTGAAGGAACAAGGGAAGGTAGCGGGAAACTACCTTGGAAGTCGCACCAAGAGTGGCGACATGAAGGGCACGAAACCCTAGATTAATTAGGGTTTGTGTTTTATTCTTTTTGTTATTTTAATTAGTTTTGTTATTTAATTAATTAAGTTTGTTACTAGTTTGTTACAACTAGGTTGTTAAGGTTGTTACAAGGTGGTTACAAAGTTAGTTATTAGTTAGTTATGAGTTTGTTATTAAGTTGTTAGGGTTTGTTACTACAACTTAATCTTTTATTTATTAGTTTATCTTTTAAGATTTAATAAGGATTATTTTAATCCATAAGATAGAATTAGGAAAGTAAAATAAGTAGTAGTAGTACTCGGTTGGGACGGATGTCTTGGGAACCGTGTAGGAGTCGTTTTTCTTTCCTATTTCGATTCTAAGTTTGTGACGGATGACCTTACTATAATAGGCATCCTTAGTTGTTTGTTTTAGAATATTCAAGTGATAAATTAAAAACCTTTTTGTTAAGTTTTACTTACAAATCTAAAGTATCTGTGTGAGCTTTAAAACCCGAAGTATCTGTGTGAGCTTCAAAATAATTGAGAGAATATCTGTGTGAGTTTGATCAATTATCCTATCCATCGACATACATAATTCATTCATTAAATCGTTTCACAAATCTTTCAAGTATTAAGTGCCGTGCCTTATTACGTCATCAAGATTCATCGATCAAGAACCACCAAGAACGATCACCACCGTTGACCACCCGTTGACCGCCGCCACGTCAGCCTGCCATGCTGCCACGTCATCACCACCGTGCCACCATTCATCCGTTTTCATCTTTCTTGGTTACTTTTTCGTTCTTTATTCGTTCAAGATTATAATATTTCTTTAGTATTTTTATTCCGCTGCAACATCCGTATTTTAGTTGATTATCTTTATTGATTATCACCCCAAATACGCATCACTATGAGTCCCAAAGATGTAGGGTTGATGAGAGCCAACTCGGGAAAGAACACTAACATAGCCAACTCAGTTTTTGCTATTGCTAGAGAGGATGAGGTGGTTAAGGAGGTGATAGGGGCTGATTTGGAGCTAGAGGAAGTCGAGGGGTTGGTGTTGAGCACGGCGGATCCGAGGGTGTCGTGGAGTGATCGAAGTTTGGAGTTGACGCCTAGGTTTAGGCGTATGGAGGAAGTATTCCGGAGGGTAGCCTTGGAGCGTGGGGTTAGGGAAGCAAGGAACGGGATTGTTGGTCCTACACGACAAGGGTTAGGGCTGGACAGTTCGTGGGGCAAACGTGATCACGAGTCCAAGGAGGGAAGCAAGGTGGTGTTGCGGGAAGTTACTAGGAGGCGCGGCCACAAGAAAAGTATCTTAATAAACCAATTGGTATCCATTGATGCGGGAAGCATGGTTCAAGATCAACGGTTCTTAAAGTCTACTCATCAAGAATTGAGGTCAATTCTCTTCCAAGGGGGAGGGGATGATCCGATTATGGATAGGGCTTTCATTCATCATTTTAAGACAATATCAAAGGAGCCATTTTTATTAGCTATTATTATATTATGGCTAGTATTTTTCCTATTAAAGATTCGTTGGGTTTTAAAACCTTGGGCCAATAAAAGAAGATCAAGAAACAACTCGAGTCCAAGAAAAGGAATATACGAAGAGACGTGGCCCATGGGCCAAGAAGTGCTTGGCCATGACCTAATCATGGCTCGGCCATGGCGCGGACACGGGCGGATGGTTGCTCGGGCATCAATTAAGATGGCTCGGCCATCTTGGATTCTTGTTAGGAATTGGAGTATATTTAATTTCTTTGTTATTTTTATTAAGTTAGTTATTAAAGTTTGTTATTTAGTTTGTTAGGATAATAACTAGTTTGTTACAAGTTGTTACAAATTAGTTATTATCTTATTAGTTGTTTATCCTAGGATTATTAGGGTTAGTTATTTAATCCTTTTAATTCTTAGGATAGAGTTTAAGATTTAATAAGGATTATATTTAATCCATTTAGATATAGTTTAGAACTTCTAATCTCATAGAGATAGGAGTCGTAGGAGGCGTGTGCTTCGTGTGCTTGGACGTGTGACTCTCTTATAAATAGAGCACATCGTCTTTCTTGTTTTTCAGTTAATTATCAAATCAAATAAAAATCACAAGTTTTCTTTTTAAGGTATTCTTAAAGAAATCTCAAGGACTCATCGAGTGTTGATCCGAACGGTTAATATTTGTCGCGTTTCAAGTATTAGCACGAATTACAAACTATAGGTCTAGGGAGTATGATGCGTATTTGGGGTGATAATCAATAAAGATAATCAACAAAAATACGGATGTTGCAGCGGAATAAAAATACTAATAAAATAATACAATCTTGAACGAATAAAGAACGAAAAATAACCAAGAACGAAGAATAATGAATGAATGGTGGACGGACGAACGGCCGGTGGTGGTGACGTGGCTCGCCGTGGACGGTGGTCAACGGTGGTGGTGAATCTTGGTGTTTCTTGATCTTCTTGAATAAAGATTGTTGATGACGTAATAAGGCACAGCACTTAATACTTGAAAGATTTGTGAAACGATTTGATGAATGATTTATGATTGTCGATGGATAGGATAATTGATCAAGCTCACACAGATACCCTCTCAATTATTTTGAAGCTCACACAGATACTTCGGGTTTTAAAGCTCACACAGATACTTTAGATTTGTAAGTAAAACTTAACAAAAGGTTTTGTTTATAATTTGATAATTGAATGCATAAAAATTGTATATGGCTGCCTTATTTATAGGGTGTATGGCCGAAAATCCTATTCTAATTAAGGTAGGAATACCTTAATTATTACTAGCTAGAAAACCCTAATCCTACTTAAGTTCAAACATCTAGTTTGACTAGGATTAAGACTCCTATTCCTAAACTAACTATGAATCCTAAAACTAGTAGGACTCCTTATTCAATTAGGATTGTGAATCCTACACACACTAGAAAACCTAATCCTATTAGGATTATAAATCCTACAATAATTAGGATTCCTAATTCTACTAGGACTACGAATCCTATCACAACTAGGATTCCTATTTAAATTAGGATTTCCTATTTGTACTAGGACTCTTACAAAGACTCCTATTTGGACTATAAAACATATTAGTCCTTATTTTAAACATAACATAAAATAAAACTAACTACTATTATCCTACTAGGGTGGCCGTGTAACCACACGTCCCAAACCCTTGGACCGTTGTCCCGTTTTCTCATGAAACTTCTTGGAAGCTTCCCTTGCTCTTTCAACACATCTTCCCAAGCCACCTTGAATATACGTATTGAACCTAATTCAAACATTCTGTGATCAAGTTTAGACCTTGGACCTAATTCTTTTCTTGAGGCTAATGCTCCCGCATCATACTCTCTTTGTTTTTGAGAATTTGACCTCAAATTAATTCTGAGCAATCCGCTATTAGCCTTCGACAATCCAGCCTTGGACCTTGTCAAGCCGTCACTCGTTTGGACAATCAAGCACACGGTCCTAGCCATCTTGTGTCCCCCGTGTTTACCCACACCCATGGCCTTAGACCCCTCACGACTTCCGTGCCTTCCAAACTCAACCAACTCCACGGCCTTTAACTCCTCCTGACCTCCGTGAACCGTCATGTTCGGCAACCCCTCGCACCCACCATGGCCTCCATGAATCTCACCTAAAACAATTGGTCGTGATTCCAACCCCTTGGTCCCCTCTTCACGCGTCTTTTCGTCCCCTCCTAAGTTTATGAACAAACCCTCCTTCTTGGACTTAGATTGCTTAGGGTTGTTTAAGGACAAAGTTTTTAGATTATAGGTGGTGCCACCTGGATCAAAATCACACCTTCCAAGTCGAACCATCATTGTAATAACAGGACTAGGTAATCCCCCAGTTTCTTGTATAGTAGCAATTCTCTTATGACTCCTATGATCTTTAATCCAACTCGATTGACGTTTTTTCCTTTGCTCCGTTTTGCCTAGGTTTCTCCTTCCAATCCACCCTCCTTTCATGAGTACTTGTACAACCTTATTATGATCACAACAGGTTGTTTTGGACATATTTGTTTCATCTTGTACGATCAAAGAATTTGTATTCCACACTTGACTAGAATAATTACCATCACTTTTGGCAATAGTTAACGAATCAGGTGCGTTGATATGACGGTCTCTACCCATTATATTATTCATGGATTCCTTGATTAAGATAGGTAAAGAATCAGATTTAGTTTTAGTATTACCGTCACTTACCAGTGATTCAGAATTGATGATCTCATCTTCTTCCTTTGTTTTATCCCTTTGAAGATATGAGTCCTCTTTTGGACAATCCTGTGGACTGTTCGTTTCTTCAACATCAGGTATCTCACGGCTATTCTTGCCTTCGCCAACTCCTACTTCCTCTACCTCCTTACCTTCTATAAACTTCTCCTCTACGTCTCTCTTAAGTTCTACCTTTTTCTTTGGAACCCATGGTTGAAGATCAAATATTGTCTTTCCTTTAGGTACGCTATAAACATTGGTCCTCCCATTGTGTTTCACCTTTCGATCAAACTGCCATGGTCTTCCCAATAAAATATGGCTAGCACTCATAGGAACAACATCACACCATATGTCGTCTTCATAAGGTCCAATTTTGAACGAAATTAAGGTTTGGTGTTTAACATGAATTCCTTCTTCCCCATCGAGCCAATAAAGTTTATAAGGTTGTTTTTTATCAATTTTGGGTAATTGTAATTTCTCAACCGCCTCTATGGACACCAAGTTAGTACAAGAACCGCTATCAATAATCATAGTACATACCTTATTCTTTATCTTGCATCTTGTACGAAAAATCCTCTCCCTTTGATCGTGGATCTCTTCGTCGGCCTCTATATGCATGTTCCTTAATACCATTGCGAATAAGTTCTCCCAAGAACTGGTATAATAAAAATTAGACCAAGAGCCGAAGCTCTGATACCAATTTGATGCGTATTTGGGGTGATAATCAATAAAGATAATCAACAAAAATACGGATGTTGCAGCGGAATAAAAATACTAATAAAATAATACAATCTTGAACGAATAAAGAACGAAAAATAACCAAGAACGAAGAATAATGAATGAATGGTGGACGGACGAACGGCCGGTGGTGGTGACGTGGCTCGCCGTGGACGGTGGTCAACGGTGGTGGTGAATCTTGGTGTTTCTTGATCTTCTTGAATAAAGATTGTTGATGACGTAATAAGGCACAGCACTTAATACTTGAAAGATTTGTGAAACGATTTGATGAATGATTTATGATTGTCGATGGATAGGATAATTGATCAAGCTCACACAGATACCCTCTCAATTATCTTGAAGCTCACACAGATACTTCGGGTTTTAAAGCTCACACAGATACTTTAGATTTGTAAGTAAAACTTAACAAAAGGTTTTGTTTATAATTTGATAATTGAATGCATAAAAATTGTATATGGCTGCCCTATTTATAGGGTGTATGGCCGAAAATCCTATTCTAATTAAGGTAGGAATACCTTAATTATTACTAGCTAGAAAACCCTAATCCTACTTAAGTTCAAACATCTAGTTTGACTAGGATTAAGACTCCTATTCCTAAACTAACTATGAATCCTAAAACTAGTAGGACTCCTTATTCAATTAGGATTGTGAATCCTACACACACTAGAAAACCTAATCCTATTAGGATTATAAATCCTACAATAATTAGGATTCCTAATTCTACTAGGACTACGAATCCTATCACAACTAGGATTCCTATTTAAATTAGGATTTCCTATTTGTACTAGGACTCTTACAAAGACTCCTATTTGGACTATAAAACATATTAGTCCTTATTTTAAACATAACATAAAATAAAACTAACTACTATTATCCTACTAGGGTGGCCGTGTAACCACACGTCCCAAACCCTTGGACCGTTGTCCCGTTTTCTCATGAAACTTCTTGGAAGCTTCCCTTGCTCTTTCAACACATCTTCCCAAGCCACCTTGAATATACGTATTGAACCTAATTCAAACATTCTGTGATCAAGTTTAGACCTTGGACCTAATTCTTTTCTTGAGGCTAATGCTCCCGCATCAGAGTAATTCACCATTGGGTGTCCTATAGGTCTAGGGCAAACAAATATCCTTCTACCTTGGGGAAACACCTCAAGACCGTCACAACTACAACAAACAAACCACCAAGACCACCACCATCGACGGCCATCATCACCACCATCGACATCATCATCACCGTCCATCTCATCATCCATCATCATTATTCCAAGATTCATCCAAGATTGTTCTTTATTTGTCCTATTTTATTATTTCATTCAAGATTGTTTTCAAGATTTACAAGAAGGCTTCCGCGGACGATTTCTTTGTTCAAGAATTCGTATCACGTGGTGATGGTGGTCCGTCGGTGGTGGTGGTTATGGTGGTTGTTATTGTAGCTGTGACGGTCTTGAGGTGAATCCCCAAGGTAGAAGGATATTTGTTTGCCCTAGAGCTATAGGATAAACAATGGTGAATTACTCCCTAGACCTATAGTTTGTAATTCGTGTCAATATTTGAAACGCGACAAATACCAACGGTTCGGATCAACACTCGATGAGTCTTTGAGATTTCTTTAAGAATGCCTTAAAAAGAAAACTTGTAAATTTTATCGATTGAATACTTGAATGAAAAACAAGAAGAAAACCATGTGCCCTATATATAGGGTAATCACACGTCCAAAACAAGCAACCCACACGCCTCCTATCTTGAAACCCTAATGAGATTAGAAGTCCTAAACTAAATCTAATGGACTAAATATAATCCTTATTAAACAAACCCTATCCTAGGAATTAAAAAGAATTAATAACTAACCCTAATAACCCTAGGATAACAAACTAACAAACCATAACAAACTTATAACAAACTTTCCTAACAAATCATAACTAACTTCTTAAAGATAAAAATAACATAATAATTAAAGATACTCCAAAATCTATTTGGAATCCAAGATGGCCGAGCCATCACACTCGAAGACCGAGCACGCGCACGTCCGTGTCCGAGCACACACCAGGACACGATTAGGCCATGATCAAGCACCCTTCGGCCCATGGGCCGTGCCTCCTTGCGTCTTTCTTTCCTTGGACTTGAATCGTTTCTTGATATTCTCTTATTCGCCCAAGGCCTTAAAGCCCACCGAATGTTTATGAGCAAATATACTAGCCATATGATAAATAATATTAATTTAGCCCATAAAATTTGCCTTAGCGATTTCCGAACGAAATGACGATTTGTTGCCCTATCCATAATCGGATCAATTATTATAATAACCCTATTGTGAGACGGTAATTATGAATTACTAAATAAAATTTGTTAAATATGATTTAATTAATTTAGCAATAATATTTATATGATAAATATATTTTTAAATTAATACAATTGTATTTGTGACATAGGATGTCAAATGTTACACAATTGTACAAAATTGAAATTTGTAAAATGGAATTCTATTTTACAATAGTGTGTCGTGTGATATTGTGGTTTAGGGTTACATATTATTTAATATAATACCCTTTAAAGATAATCATTGCATATGTATGATACCTAATGTGTAGGTATGCATACCTAAGTGCATGTGTAAGGAAAATAACCCATTTTGATGCGGGAGCATGTCTAAACTTTCCTAATAATAAATCTAAGTCAAGATTCACACCAAGTGGGTTCGAGCATGGATCCGTAAGATTATTCAAGTTAGCTTTACACGGAATACAAGAAGAGTCTAGAAGGTTCCGGAAGACTTTGGAACATCCTTGGTTATTACTTCCTAAAGGCTATACGAAGAATAGTACAAGGAAGCTTTGATCAAGAATAACCTAGGGCACGAGAGGGACCTTGGGACGCGCGCCTAATGCACGGCCACGCCTAGGGTTTCAGCCAAAACTAGGGTTTCTTATTTTGTTTATTTTATTTGTGTTAAAGTAAAAGAGATTGGGAAGTTATGTTTCCTAGTCTTAATAGGATTAGTATTAGGTTTCCTAATTGTAATAGGCTTTACAATCCTAAGTTTAATAGGAGTCCTAGTAGAAGTAGGTTTCACAATTCTAGTGGAATTAAAAATCCTAATTGTTGTAGGATTCATAGTTCTAGTAGGGTAAGAAATCCTAATTGTTATAGGATTCATAATTATGTTAGGAATAGGAGTCTTAACTATATTAGGAATAGGAGTCTTAATCCTAGTCAAACTATTTGTTTGAACCTAAGTAGGATTAGGGTTTTCTAGTTAGGATTAATTAAGGTATTCATATCTTAATTAGGGTAGCTTTTACACGGTTGTAAGGCTAATATAAGGCAGCCGTTATTTCGTTTTTATCATACAAGTTTGAGTTGAGAATTTAATAAAATCATAAGTTTCTGTGTGAGCTTTTGAGTGATATTAATTAAGTTTGCGAGCTTACTTTATAGGATCGACTTTGCGAGGTTGATTTGCAGGGTGTTAGCCAATTCCATCTTTTGCGAGAGAAGGTTGAGGGTACATCGTCTATCCATCGACAATCCATCATCCACGGTTCATCAAGCTTTCGTCCATCAACCACCGTTCACAAGTTCGTTCGTCCAAGCGTTGGAGTCCGAGCCTTGTTCGTCGTTCATCATTGTTGTTCATCGTTCACTATTCGTTCATCCATCATCCATAGTTCGTTCATATTTGTATTATTATTCATTGAAGTTACTAACAAGTTCGTTATTGATCTTAAGAGTGTAATTCCGCTGCACATCGATTCTTAAGAAGGATCATCTACATCAATTCAAGCTAGAGATCCGCAGCAAATTGGTATCAGAGCTTCGGCTCTTGATTTTTAGTTTATCAAGATCTATCTTGGGAAGAAGTAAGAATGGTGAATCCTAGTGAAAATAGCGATGCTACAAGCAAGCCATGGCAAGCCGGCCAGGAAAAAATAAAAGCTCAAATGAATCAAATGAGCTATGTCCTAAAGAATATCGCTTCCATGCTAAACAAGAAGGGTTTTAAAGCTGAGGCGGGTGATGCTTCGTCTAGGGCGAGTGATGGTGAGGAAGAAATTCCGAAAATCCAAACCTACAACAAACAAGACGATGATCGTGGCCTAAAGTTAGACATACCCGAGTTCAAGGGAGATTTGGACCCCGAAGAGTTTCTAGATTGGGTACGACAAACAGAAAGGGTTTTTGAATACAAAGAATATGATGATAAAAAGCAATTCAAGTTAGCTATTCTCAAGCTAACCAAGTATGCATCTTTGTGGTACGAAAATCTTAAGAAACAAAGGAAGCGTGACGGTAAATCAAAACTTAATTCTTGGGTTAAGTTAAAGAAGCACCTAATGAAGCGATTCCTACCTAAGGATTATAATTAAGAGAACTACCTTAAATTACAAGCCCTAACTCAAGGAGGGATGTCCGTGAATGATTACATTAAGGAGTTTGAGAGGATGTCCATCGTTTGTGATCTAGAAGAAAAGGAGGAACTAAGAGTGGCTAGGTTTATTAAGGGTTTAACACCAACCCTATCATCTAGTGTCGAGGTTCAAAACTATGATGTGTGTCGTTTGGCCCTAAAAATCGACAAACACAATAAGAATCGTAGGACATATCCATCATCAAGAGGTATAAGGGGGTTCAAGCAACCAAAACAACCCAACCAAACCCAAAGAACCGGTCAAGGACGAGTCTAAGGATAAGGGGAAGGGAGCTGTGGTCAAAGCTAAGGGGAATCCTATGAGGAGGTGTTTCTAATGTCAAGGGTACGGTCACATAGCCCATGAGTGCCCACAAAAGAGAGCTTTAACCATCCAAGAGTTGCAAGACCTTATTCCGAACTTCATTATACCCGAAGTAGAGGCAAAGGGCGCGGAGGTCGAGGATGCAAAGGCGACGGTTGACGTGGAGCCGGAGAGTGAAAGCGAAGGTGAGTGATTGGTCATTAGGAGTCTTCATATTGAGGCAACTAACGAAGAGGCCGAACTGATGCGGGAGCATCCTCTTATGGACTACTCCTTAGCCGGAATATGAGGTCTCTAACATATGCGTTCGATTTTGGGTCAAATACAGTGTTTAAAGTAGCATGTACTAAAATTAAAGAAAGATCATGGGTCAACAATGCCCATAAGGCAACCCATGGGGACGAGCAAACAAGCCCACACGACCAACTTCGGAAGCGTGTGGAATATGTTAGTAGCATTTTAGTGTTAGTTTTATTTTATGTTATGTTTAAAATAAGGACTAATGTGTTTTATAGTCCAGTTAGGAGTCTTTTTGTAAGAGCCCTAATACAAATAGGAAATCCTAAATTAAATAGGAATCATAGTTGTGATAGGATTCGTAGTCCTAGTAGAATTAGGAATCCTAGTTATTGTAGGATTTGTAATCCTAATAGAATTAGGTTTTCTAGTGTGTGTAGGATTCACAATCCTAATAGAATAAGGAATCCTATTAATGATAGGATTCATAGTTTGTGTAGGAATAGAAGTCTTAATCCTAGTCAAACTAGTTGTTTGAACCTAGGTAGGATTAGGGTTTTCTAATTAGGTTAAGTTAAGGTATTCTAACCTTAATAGGAGTAGAATATTCGGGCTGATCGTCCACCCTATAAATAGGGGCAACCGTGTAGTTTTTATTATTCAATTATCAAATTAAAAAGTTATTGTTAAGTTTTAGTTACAAACCTAAAGTATCTGTGTGAGCTTTAACCCGAAGTGTCTGTGTGAGCTTCAAAATAATTGGGAGAGTATCTGTGTGAGCATGATCAATTATCCTATCCTTCGAAATACATAATTCATTCATTACATCATCTCACAAATCTTTCAAGTATTGGTAGCTGTGCACCTCTACGTCATCAACGATCATCATCATCAAGAACACCATCACCTTGTTCATCACCACCGTCCACTGTCCAGTATCAGGCGTGAACCACCGTGACACGTCATCATCACCGTGCCACATCATCACCGTCGATCATCGTCATCACCATTCATCCTACTTTTGTTATTTTTCGTTCTTTATTTATTCTCAATTGTGATATTTCACAAGTTATTTATTTCCGCTGCAACATACGTATTTTCGTTGATCGTCTTATTTGATTATCACCCCAAATACGCATCAAATTGGTATCAGAGCTTCGGCTCTTGATTTATTTCTTAATAGGTCAGTCTTGGGGAGATTTTAAGCATGGGTTTGAACAAACCCAAACGCTCGGTAGAGAAGAAGAGTCATGATCGTTCATTATGGTTCCAGGAATTGGAAAGTGCGTTTGATCGATTTTCAGCCAAGTTCGATAAGTGGGATCGTGAATGGACTCTATATACGGAAGCACAAAAACAAAAAAAGAAGAAGGAACTCGTTGGTACCATTCACAAGGAACAAGAGGTGTCCTATGTAGAAGAGCAGGAAGAGATAGCGTCTAATCTTGTCAAGGGAGATTGTCCAAAAAGCGGTCCGATTCTGAGTCAACAAGACAAGGAGTTGTTGATTAATAGTATAGAGCACGGTGTGGAGAGTACTCATGGTGAGGACGAGAGTCCTGAGGAAGGTTTTGATCTTATACCAACTGATGCGGATCTCTAGCTTGAATTGATGTAGATGATCCTTTCTTAAGAATCGATGTGCAGCGGAATTACACTCTTAAGATAAATAACGAACTTGTTAGTAACTTCAATGAAATAACACAAATATGAATGGATTGTGAACGATGGACGAATGAGCTTGATGAACGATGAACACAATGATGAACGAACGAAGTGATGAACGAATGAACAAGGCTCGGTCTTCAAGTCTTGGACGAACGAACTTGTGGTTGATGGTCGATGGACGGATGCTTGAAGAACGATGGATGATGGATTGTCAATGGATAGATGATGTCTCCTCAACCTTCTCTCGCAAAAGATGGAATTGGCTAACACCCTGCAAATCAACCTCGCAAAGTCGATCCTGAAAACTAAGCTCGCAAACTTAATGAATATCTCTCAAAAGCTCACACAGAAACTTATGATTTTTATTGAAAAACTTGTATGCTAATTGTTACGGCTGCCACACCTATTTATAGGTGTTAATAACAGTCCAAAAACAACCCTAAATAAGAAAACTAATCTTATTAGAAGTCTAAGAGACATCCTAATTTGATTAGAACAACTATTCCTAATCCTACTTAAGTTCAAACACTAGTTTGACTAGGATTAAGACTCCTACTCCTAACACAACTATGAATCCTATAAGAACTAGGATTCTTTATCCTACTAGAACTATGAATCCTAAAACAATTAAGATTCCTACTTCCACTAGAATTGTGAAACCTACCTCTACTAGGACTCCTACTAAACTTAGGATTTTGAATCCTATTACAATTAGGACTCCTATTTAACTTAGGATTTCCTACTTGGATTAGGACACTCAAAACTAATCCTACTAAGACTAGGATACATATAATCCTACTCTTTTATTCTAACATAAACAAAATAAACTAATTACGAAACCCTAGATTTGGCCGAGTGACCTTACTCACACGTCCAAGGCTTCCTTTTGGCTCCTCTTCAACTCGTCCCATGCTATCCTTAAGAGCCTAATTGATCCCATTCCAAGCCCATTATAGTTATGCTTCGTTTTAGGACTAAGGAACAAATTGTAGGAGGATGCTCCCGCATCATACTCTCCTTCTTTTGAAAGAGTTGACCTCAACCTTTCCTTAGGCTTGCTCTTGACCGTACCATCTTCATCCCTCCAATGCACTTGTTGAATTAACCTTGGTACCATAGACTTAAGCATAGCATCCGACCGATTCTGAACCCCGTGGACTTCACTCCACTTCAGCTCATCCTTCACTTTCTCCATGCTTCCCTTCTCTTGCACGGTCCTAGTGTTCTCAAAACAGGCTGCTTGCGATGACTCAACCCTACTTTGATGAACCAAAGAGTTTGCTCCCTCGACAAGACTTGGACCCTCACCACTTAGCTCTCCACCAACGGCTATGTCTAAGGACTCTACTTCTAGAGTTAGTATAAGATTAAACCTCCTCTCATGACCCTCGCCTCTGCCCTGACCTGCCCCAACACCGTGCTCCATGTCACCACTCAACAACTTTTCGTCTTGCTCACTTAACCCACTCCCTTGGTTCTCATATGCAAGAACTCCACCATTCTCTTCTAGGGTCATTAACAAGCTCTGCTTCTTAATTTTGGAGTCCTTAGGTCTTGTGGTTGACATAGATTTTTTATTATAGCTTATCTTACCCTTTGCCACACGATACATATTAGTCCTCAAATCTTGATTATGTAAGTTGCCTCCCGGATCAAAATCACACCTTCCAAGTTGAACCTTCATTGTAATAACAGACCTAGGTAACCTTCCCATAGTTACGAATTTGAAACAACTTTTCTGATTTTCGATCCAACCTTGTTTATATCTTTCCTTATCTTTCGTGCTTCTCATATACCCTCCATCAATCCCCTTTTGTTGCATAGGTATATTTTGAACAAAACAGGCCGTTTGGATTTCAGTAGCTTTAATTCTAACGAACATAGGACTTGCATTCCGTATTGGATTAGAGTTCTTTCCATGTAGCTTCTCATCAACACATGCCCCAATAGATAATGAATCCGAGGTATTGATATGAAGATGCCCATCAATGGTCTCGTTCAAGGTTTCTTCACTCAAGATAGGTAAAAGATCAGAGTTCTTTTGACTTATAGTATCGTCACTAACATCCTTGTCTTTCTGAGCTTCACCACCATCGAATAACCTCAATGTCCGATTAGTAGCATTGTTCGTTTCAGCTTTGGATGGATTCAGAATAACTTCTTGATCACCCACAATTAAGTCGTCAACTAAACCCTTTGCAAGTTCTTGTTTGTCCCCTTTATTAGCATCATCATCACCGGGACCAACCTCTTCTTTCTGACTATCACCATGCTCCACGCCCCTCCTTAACTCGTTCTCCTTGTTTGGGTTAGCTTCTAGGACTTTCTTTAGTGACACGGGTTTTAGGTTGTAGGTTACTTTCCCCTTGGTGACACTATATATATTAGTGTTCCCATCATGTTCAACCCTTCGATCAACCTGCCATGGTCT
Organism: Silene conica; assembly: GCA_029255685.2. NCBI lineage: Eukaryota > Viridiplantae > Streptophyta > Magnoliopsida > Caryophyllales > Caryophyllaceae > Silene > Silene conica. The sequence goes on along the minus strand of CM055312.2, from coordinate 48,116,941 downwards.
CCCTAATAGTATATGACTTGCACTCATTGGGACTAGATCGCACCATAACTCGTCGTGGTAAGGTCCTATGTTGAATGTAACTAGGGCTTGCTTCTTAACATATACCCCTTCATCTCCGTCCAACCAATGTAATTTGTAGGGTTTTGCTCGATCCTTAGTTGGTACGTTTAGCTTTTCCACAAGTTCTTGGGTTACTAGGTTTACACATGACTCACTATCTATGATAAGTTTGCAAATTTTGTTGTCTACCTTGCATCTTGTATGGAAGATTTGTTCCCTTTGATTGGTTTCTTTTGTTATGGCTTCTATGTGTAGGTTTCGGATCATAAAACACTCTTCTTGAATAGTTCGGCCTTCGTGGACAACCTGCTCGTGACTTGTGTTCGCACGAATCCCTCGCCCTTCGCATCTTGCCACAAGTTCATTGGCCATATCTAATATTCCTTCCCATGAAAGTTCCTCCTCTTCGTTCCTCATAGTTATGACCTCCCAAGACAGACCTAATAAGAATTAGATCAAGAGCCGAAGCTCTAATACCAATTTGACGCGGATCTCTAGCTTGAATTGATGTAGATGATCCTTTCTTAAGAATCGATGTGCAGCGGAATTACACTCTTAAGATAAATAACGAACTTGTTAGTAACTTCAATGAAATAACACAAATATGAATGGATTGTGAACGATGGACGAATGAACTTGATGAACGATGAACACAATGATGAACAAACGAAGTGATGAACGAATGAACAAGGCTCGGTCTTCAAGTCTTGGACGAACGAACTTGTGGTTGATGGTCGATGGACGGATGATGGATTGTCGATGGATAGATGATGTCTCCTCAACCTTCTCTCGCAAAAGATGGAATTGGCTAACACCCTGCAAATCAACCTCGCAAAGTCGATCCTGAAAACTAAGCTCGCAAACTTAATGAATATCTCTCAAAAGCTCACACAGAAACTTATGATTTTTATTGAAAAACTTGTATGCTAATTGTTACGGCTGCCACACCTATTTATAGGTGTTAATAACAGTCCAAAAACAACCCTAAATAAGAAAAATAATCTTATTAGAAGTCTAAGAGACATCCTAATTTGATTAGAACAACTATTCCTAATCCTACTTAAGTTCAAACACTAGTTTGACTAGGATTAAGACTCCTACTCCTAACACAACTATGAATCCTATAAGAACTAGGATTCTTTATCATAATAGAACTATGAATCCTACAACAATTAAGATTCCTACTTCCACTAGAATTGTGAAACCTACCTCTACTAGGACTCCTACTAAACTTAGGATTGTGAATCCTATTACAATTAGGACTCCTATTTAACTTAGGATTTCCTACTTGGATTAGGAAACTCAAAACTAATCCTACTAAGACTAGGATACATATAATCCTACTCTTTTATTCTAACATAAACAAAATAAACTAATTACGAAACCCTAGATTCTGCCGAGTGACCTTACTCACACGTCCAAGGCTTCCTTTTGGCTCCTCTTCAACTCGTCCCATGCTATCCTTAAGAGCCTAATTGATCCCATTCCAAGCCCATTATAGTTATGCTTCGTTTTAGGACTAAGGAACAGATTGTAGGAGGATGCTCCCGCATCACCAACCCTAGTAGGAGAGTCGGTGGGCATGACCGTGGATGAGGAGCTAGTTGGTAAGGGTTTGAGCCGAGTTCAAGAGGTGAGTACCGTGGTTCATCAAGATGGAATAATGTTAGTTCAAACAGACTGTTTGGAGGGCACTATGACCGTGCAAGAAGAGAAGGTTGTCGAAAGGGAGCATGCTTGGAACCCTAATTCAATCATGAATAGTGAGTCTATATACATTAGGGCAGTTGTTACCACTTCGAACCCTATGAGATATAGGAGTAATGTTCCTATAAAACCAATGCTTCACAGGTTTTTGAGGCGAGGAGCTTGGAATAGAGCGAGGGATATGAGAGAGATCGAGTATGAACCGGGATGGAGTGGAAAGCAAGGGTGTAACACCCCGTAATTTCCAAGTATTTATATATTATTAAAATCTCATTTTAGTAATAATAATTATCCACAATAAATAAAATTACATCTCAAATCTATCGTTTTCGACAATGATATTTAAATGTTCGTCTTAAACTTATACTCGTTAATCTTGCGAACAACTACCGTGTCTTTGATGCTTATTTTAAGATATTTCAAAGGCCTATTTAGCTCTTGCTTGTAAAATAAAAGTTTTAGATATTTTTCTTAGCTTTCCAACGCCACCAAAAACACCTCAATCGGAGTTCTGTAAATGAAATTATGCCGAATATACGAAAGGCTGTCGCAGAATATCCGCCAACGAGATGCTCCCTCGTGGCTACCTCTTTCACTTGGCCTAAAAACTTCGACACATGGGCTTAGCACCTCTTACACTTGGCCTAAGAACTTAGACACCTGCCTTAATCACTTCTTCCACATGTCCTAAGACTCTCGACACATGGTTTAACCGTCTCGACACTTGGCGTAAGAGTTTCGACACTTGGCGTAAGAGCTTCGACACTTGGCAATAACTTCCGACACTTGGCTTGAACATGGAAATCATGTTCCTTGCTGCCCAAGGGCTTCTTCATTCTTCTTCCTTTCTTTTTTTTTTTTCAGCCATGCACACAAAACACAAAAGAATAAGGAACACCATTGTTGCTTGTGCACCTCCACCGTTAAACGATCGTAAAATCTTCGTTTCTTATCGGTTTTCGACGATTTTCGCGCCTATCTCTTCCTCTCCTCGCCCTCTATCTTTCTAGGTAAGAAAAGTATCAAATTTCTTCCTTAATATCCCCTGGTCGTGGCCTTTAAGGCACGGTTCTCTTAGCTAACCTCGTTTATTAGTGTGTAGTTAGTTCGGTTGTCCAAACCGGAGTGGCTTTGAGTCAAAATCATGCTTATTGAAGAGCTAAAAGGTAACGGTGATGGGTTACTCGACTTATCGTCTTTGTTTGCATGACTATATGCTTGTAATGTTTAGTATACTAGAATTGTGTTTGATTAAATAGTGGCATGATTAGGTTCATAAATCATATGTTTGGATGAATTTCATCATGCATGCTTGTGTTGGATGAGATTTTAATTGTGGAAATTCATTAAGGATTGTATGGTTAAATGAGTTTATGATCCTTGAGGATGATTAGTTTGATAGTCTGTCAAGTTCATAGTGTTTTGCTTACAATGGTTAATTCATGATGTTTCAGCACCTTGACAAATCTGTCCATTGTCTTGTACAATTTATTTCGACATCTTAGAGTATCCGCCTTTGAAAATGTTGAGAAGAGACCCCTGTTTATTTTAAGTGTAGAATTTACCTCTAAAATAACGTAATTTTCTTGCATGTCGTTTGTTCACAATAAATTATTTACGAACAGTGCGCTGAAATACTCGCAGAACGGACAGTAGCTCAAAGATTGTTTTGAAAACTATTTTTAAACTTTGAAATGATTCTGGTCCTTTTCAATAATTAAACTTTGAATAATTTAGATGATGTTACGAGTTTGCTTTGCCCCAAAATGATTTGTTAAACCCATTTTATGAAGCAATACATTTTGTGTGACGGTTTCTGACACACTGTAAAGATCAGTCAATAACCCCCTGTTAAGTTCTTCTTTTGGAAATGTTTATTTGACAAATATTGTAGATAAAAGTCTTATTAAACCGATCCAATTGTCCTTGTATCATTTCGATTTTATTTGAATTAATTATGAATTTTACGGCAGAGGACAGCTGTAATGTCAAAATGCGTTTAGAACTTTTAATTCATTATTCAATCCCGTGTGTTCTCTTTTGGCATGGAACGGATATAAGTGTTGTATTATTCATCTTTTATTGGCTCATGTATGTTTAAATGAGTGGGTTAACGGTTATGTTATCCTAAGCTTGTGTAGGTGACGGTTATGTCATCCTAAGTTGTGTTTGTGACGGTTATGTTACCTTGTTTGTGAATAGATAGCGGTGGTACGATTTGTGTACCATTGTAATGAACAAATGCCACCCATGGAATGGGATTTTAGCTATGTTCGGGATTGGTCGGAGGTCGTGCTATATGCGCTCCGGTCCCCGTGTGTCGTTCGGTGTAGGTTATTACATCGAGAGGTCTGGCCAGGTCTTAGGCATATATGCAGTGGTTATACGCTATACATAGTTACGGAGGTCGTGCCTAAGCGCTCCCGTTGTAGGAGGTCATGCCTAAGCGCTCCGGTCGTTGGAGGTCGTGCCTAAGCGCTCCCGTCGTTGGAGGTCGTGCCTAAGCGCTCCATTAGTCAGAGGTCGTGCATATGCGCTCTGATGGCGTTCATTCTATTCTTGGTTTGTTGTATGCGTGATTGGACATGCCACCTAGTTGTTGGCCTCTGAGTCGATCACTTGGATGTTTACTTGATTATGATGATTGGACATGCCACCTAGCTGTTGGCCTCTGAGTCGATCATTTGGATGTTTCCTTGATTTTGATACTATCTCATATGCTGGCTTTAATTCTGTTATACATGTTGATTCATGCTGTTTTCACATGTTTTTGACTTATCGCCCACGCATTGATCATGTTGTTCATATTTTGTAATATATATGATTGGTTATGAAATTATATACATGTTCATATGTATAAGATGTTTAGTATTACCGTTTACATGTTTTCTGACGTAAAGTGGCTGGGAGAACCCTGAGTTACTACCCACTGACTGTGGCGTTCATGTTTCATGAATGTAGGTGGGTGCTGTTTGGGGAAGACGTGTGGCTAGCGAGCATTGTTGATAATTCGACAATTACCCTTACGCTTAGTTTTGATTTAATTCATGCTGTTATCGTGGGATACCTTATCCCTCGTCTATTTAAGTTATTTTGTATAATTTATACTTCCGCTGCAAATTACTTGTTTATTTTTATGTTATATTGCGGGGTGTCACAGTTGGTATCAGAGCAGTAATGGTCCCGACGCACGCACGTGTACCCCAAATTAAATTTGAACTTGACCTAAAATAATGAATGAGAGATGGGTAGACTTAAGGACCAAGTGGTAGTCTGTAATGTGATTGCTCCTTGTTAGGTCTAACATGTTTGTTAATTGTCAAAGATTTTATTTTTGTGCTCAAGGATTGGTGAACCATGAGCATTGACCTTACCTGGATGGCGATCAAGATTATTGTCTACTACCGAAGATGGAAGATTCGTGCTATCTTTGAAGGATACTTTTATGTCCCCGAAGATACTCCTAGCTTATCATGCATCACCTTTTTCCTTATTTTTTGATGCATATCCTCCTTTTCCCTAACTCTTTTCTATTTTAACTCGGAAGCTACTTTCGTAACTTCCCGACTTAACCTTATCCGTGTTACTTGCCTTTTCCCATGGCGCTTTGAAGGTAGCCTAGCTTAGTTGGATATTGAGGATTTTGTTCGAGGATAACCCCTAGCCCTTATTTTGAGAAGTAATCTGACTGAAAACGTTTAGGGCGTGTAGTAAGCCATGTCTTGGTGATCCCAATGTTTAGTTGTTTACCCAATTGGTGGGTGGAATTGGTTGGTGAAATTCCTAGATTAAAGTTTGAGTGGTATACGTAGCTTTTGGAAGAATTTAACCTTGGTAATCATATTTGGGATCTAGGATTAGTGGATTAATATGTGTCGCTTTAAGAGTATGGATGAGGTGTTAGAATCCATAAAAATGAATTTGGAAAATATACTTGGGATGCTAGTGAAAATGAATGAATCAGTAATGCTTGACTTTGGGAATTGGGTTTGACTTTAATTGGGATGTTACTTTTGGAGGATAAGAATCGTGTATATTGATGGACGAGTATTGAAAGAGTTAGCGATGTAACATTAGAGGAACTGACTGAAGTTTACTCTTTTATTTGTTTGATTGGATTAGAGGTGTAACCTTTGAGGAGTTACTTGAACATCATGTCTTTGGATGTCTGATTGATGTCATAAAGTGCAACTTATGGATTTGTGAGATTTTAAGGTTGTGATGTTTAAAGGACGTTTTAATTCGTATATAGAGGTGTGAAAATGTTAACAGTGGATTTTCTTGGTGTTCACATTTTGAGGTATTATTGAATTAAGGATTTAGGCCTTGTGTGAGATTAGAATAGAATAACTCAATGAGTAATGAAAGTTTTGCGAATTGAAGGAATTAGAGAGTTGATAATCTATGGAGTATAAAGATTGTGAAGTAGCAATGGTATAGAAGTGGTTTATCCTGGAGTACTACATAAACATTGCTTGAGGAGTTTAAGAAGTGGAGATACCCGAGAATTTATGGAATATTCGAAATTGGGATAATCGTACACCCTTATCTTTGAAAGGACTTATAGTATGGTAAACCATTTGGAATAATTCTTTTTCGGAATGCAGTTCGGCGTGCCTAAATTGGGAATCGGAGATGAAAGCCTTGTGAGGATTTTGGGAACCCTGAGCCTTGGGAAACGTGTCAGTTCAAATCATAACATTTTCTCAACGCTTCTCTTCTTCTTTCTTCTTCAATGCTAATTCTGTCGAGTTATGCTTTCATAACAAAGCTTACTTGACCTTTCTTTATGTCATATATCTTCTTATCTCTAATGCTCATTCTTCTCCCCATGGCTTCGCTATTGTTGGAGTCCATAGCCTGGAGTCTCTTAGCTGTCATCTTATGTGTCTCTCTCTCAAGTTTCTATATCGAGTTTGTTCCTGAAGTTTGTATCTTATCTTTAACCGTTGTGAGCCTTGTCCCCTTTCTTTTTGGACTAGTTGTGAGGATGACTTCGTTTGTGGAATAGTGATATATGCTTAGAGGATCCTTAGTCTTGTATTATCGGACATAGTTGAGAGAGTTAGCGTTTGGTGACGTTTGGGTAATATTAGGTAGTGTACCATCTTGATGGTTTCAAGTTAAAGGTTTAAAGTTATGAGTACTTCATGTGGATTGGTATCAACAGTAAGGTTAATAATTTTGGTGTTATCTATGAGAGTGTTGATGGTTACCTGGAGACGGTTTGGGTGAAACTTGTTACTTTTATGAGACTTTCTTTTGGGATGATCACTTTACGGTAATGAATTATGGTAGTCATGGTTTAAGAAATGTTTCCTTGATTTGGGTCGATGAGAGTTGACTAGTTTGGGACTGAATGCTTTAGATGTTTTACTCGTAGTCCTAGGTTTGCAAATAGTTACAGTTTGAAGAATACCGTGTTTATGCTTTTGGGATTAGATGTTTTGGATGTTTATCTTTTAGTCCTATGTATGAAAGTAAGTACAGTTCCGAGAGTGTCGCTTCTATATCTTTTGTTGTTGGTATGAGGGTAACAAATTTTCGTTTATAGGTCTGGAAGTACGATGGATTCAGGTTTAAGATCCTTGTTTTTGTGATTCGCCTTGTTTGGAGATCTGTAACATATGCTAGTTGAGTATGAATGCAACCTTGTTAGTAATTTTGGATTTAGCTCTATGAAGGATGTTAATTGTTGAGTAATAATTGAGAGTTGTGAAGTCCCTTTGGTAATGGGATACCTTGTATCGTGGATAACCTAGGAGTGAGGGACCCAAGTAGAGTTGAGAAAGCCTTGAGAGTTGTCTGATTGAAAGAGTTGCCTTTTGAGGTGTGTAAGAAACTTTGATGATGATGTTTCATTTATGGATTGAGTGGTTAGTGATTTCCGTAATCCGAAGAGTTATCTTCCTCCCTAACCATAAACCTCTTTTGTTTATGCCTTTGTTCTTTTGTTGTTTTTGCCTCTTTGTTCTCTTGTTGAGTACCGTCTTTAACCCTGAAGAGACCCCTGTTTTTTTTAAGTGTAGAATCTACCTCTAAAATATCGTAATTTTCTTGCATGTCGTTTGTTCACAATAAATTATTTACGAACAGTGCGCTGAAATACTCGCAGAACGGACAGTAGCTCAAAGATTGTTTTGAAAACCATTTTTAAACTTTGAAATGATTCTGGTACTTTTCAATAATTAAACTTTGAATAATTTAGATGATGTTAGGAGTTTGCTTTGCCCCAAAATGATTTGTTAAACCCGTTTTATGAAGCAATACATTTTGTGTGACGGTTTCTGACACACTGTAAAGATCAGTCAATAACCCCCTGTTAAGTTCTTCTTTTGGAAATGTTTATCTGACAAATATTGTAGATAAAAGTCTTATTAAACCGATCCAATTGGCCTTGTATCATTTCGATTTTATTTGAATTAATTATGAATTTTACGGCAGAGGACAGCTGTAATGTCAAAATGCATTTAGAACTTTTAATTTATTATTCAATCCCGTGTGTTCTCTTTTGGCATGGAACGGATATAAGTGTTGTAATATTCATCTTTTATTGGCTCATGTATGCTTAAATGAGTGGGTTAACGGTTATGTTATCCTAAGCATGTGTAGGTGACGGTTATGTCATCCTAAGTTGTGTTGGTGACGGTTATGTTACCTTGTTTGTGAATAGATAGCGGTGGTACGATTTGTGTACCATTGTAATGAACAAATGCCACCCATGGAATGGGATTTTAGCTATGTTCGGGATTGGTCGGAAGTCGTGCTATATGCCCTCCGGTCCTCGTGTGTCGTTCGGTGTAGGTTATTACATCGAGAGGTCTGGCCAGGTCTTAGGCATATATGCAGTGGTTATACGCTATACATAGTTACGGAGGTCGTGCCTAAGCGCTCCCGTTGTAGGAGGTCGTGCCTAAGCGCTCCGGTAGTTGGATGTCGTGCCTAAGCGCTCCCGTCGTTGGAGGTCGTGCCTAAGCGCTCCATTAGTCAGAGGTCGTGCATATGCGCTCTGATGGCGTTCATTCTATTCTTGGTTTGTTGTATGTGTGATTGGACATGCCACCTAGTTGTTGGCCTCTGAGTCGATCACTTGGATGTTTACCTGATTATGATAATTTGACATGCCACCTAGCTGTTGGCCTCTGAGTCGATCATTTGGATGTTTCCTTGATTTTGATACTATCTCATATGCTGGCTTTAATTCTGTTATACATGTTGATTCATGCTGTTTTCACATGTTTTTGACTTATCGCCCACGCATTGATCATGTTGTTCATATTTGGTAATATATATGATTGGTTATGAAATTATATACATGTTCATATGTATAAGATGTTTAGTATTACCGTTTACATGTTTTCTGACGTAAAGTGGCTGGGAGAACCCTGAGTTACTACCCACTGACGGTGGCGTTCATGTTTCATGAATGTAGGTGGGTGCTGTTTGGGGAAGACGTGTGGCTAGCGAGCATTGTTGATAATTCGACAATTACCCTTACGCTTAGTTTGGATTTAATTCATGTTGTTATCGTGGGATACCTTATCCCTCGTCTATTAAAGTTATTTTGTATAATTTATACTTACTCATTAGTTTTTAGTCTTCCGCATGTTGTTTTGATATTCCGCGAAAAAGTTTTAATAAATATGTCGAAAAGTTTTGAAAAGTATCGTATTTCCGCTGCAAATTACTTGTTTATTTATATGTTATATCGCGGGGTGTCACAAAGGGGTTCGTATTCAATCTACTACTATGACCAAGCCTATGGCGCAAATTATAATTCCGCAACTAGATTGGTGGTATGATAGTGATCCGGGCAGGAGCATACATCGAAATTTGAGGCCAAATTTTCCAAAAGAAAGAGAGTGTGATGCGGGAGCATCCTCTTATGGACTACTCCTTAGCCGGAATATGAGGTCTCTAACATATGGGTTCAATTTTGGGTCAAATACAGTGTTTAAAGTAGCATGGGCTAAAATTAAAGAAAGATCATGGGTCAACAATGCCCATAAGGCCAACCCATGGGGACGAGCAAACAAGCCCACACGACCAACTTCGGAAGCGTGTGGAATATGTTAGTAGTATTTTAGTGTTAGTTTTATTTTATGTTATGTTTAAAATAAGGACTAATTTGTTTTATAGTCCAGTTAGGAGTCTTTTTGTAAGAGCCCTAATACAAATAGGAAATCCTAAATTAAATAGGAATCTTAGTTGTGATAGGATTCGTAGTCCGAGTAGAATTAGGAATCCTAGTTATTGTAGGATTTGTAATCTTAATAGGATTAGGTTTTCTAGTGTGTGTAGGATATTCACAATCCTAATAGAATAAGGAATCCTATTAATGATAGGATTCATAGTTTGTGTAGGAATATAAGTCTTAATCCTAGTCAAACTAGTTGTTTGAACCTAGGTAGGATTAGGATTTTCTAATTAGGTTAAGTTAAGGTATTCTAACCTTAATAGGAGTAGAATATTCGGGTTGATCGTCCACCCTATAAATAGGGGCAGCCGTGTAGTTTTTATTATTCAATTATCAAATTAAAAAGTTATTGTTAAGTTTTACTTACAAACCTAAAGTATCTGTGTGAGCTTTAACCCGAAGTATCTGTGTGAGTTTCAAAATAATTGGGAGAGTATCTGTGTGAGCTTGATCAATGATCCTATTCTTCGAAATACATAATTCATTCATTACATCATCTCACAAATCTTTCAAGTATTGGTAGTTGTGCACCTCTACGTCATCAACAATCATCATCATCAAGAACACCATCACCGTGTTCATCACCACCGTCCACCGTCCAGGAACAGGCGTGAACCACCGTGACACGTCATCATCACCGTGCCACATCATCACCGTCGATCATTGTCATCAGCATTCATCCTACTTTTGTTATTTTTCATTCTTTATTTATTCTCAAATGTGATATTTCACAAGTTATTTATTTCCGCTGCAACATACGTATTTTCGTTGATCGTCTTATTTGATTATCACCCCAAATACGGGTGGAAAAACAAGCCTTGATATCATTCAATATAGGGCCATATGAAGATAGGTTGTGGTGTGATGTCGTCCATATGAACGCATGTCACATACTACTTGGGAGGCCATGGCAATTCGATAGGAACGTTGTACACGATGGAAGGACTAATGTGTATAGCGTTACTAAAGGAAAGTCTATTTATCACCTCCAACCATTAACATGAATAAAACCTAAACCACCTAATTCAAAGAAAAGCTTGTTCATGGAGTTAGGAGAGGGGGCACCAAGGGAGGGGGCCGAGAAGTCGGGGGAGCGTGGTGTTGGGTTAGGAGAGATTCATGGAGGAGTTGAGGACCGTGAGCATCACGGGGATCGAAGGCCGCGAGGTTGGGCAGGCCCTGGGTATTGGAGTTCGGGGAGAGTGGTTGGTTGCTAACACCAACGAGCACAAGGGGTTCAAGGAACATGGAAACCCTAGGAGCATGGGTTTCATGGCTAGAGGAAACTATGGTCTAGTCAAGACAAGAGCAAGCATGGCTAGGTCTACTCAAGACATACTCGATCTTACTTTGAGGTCAAATTCTCAAAAACTGAGAGAGTATAATGCGGGAGCATCACCACGGATTAGAGGTCGTGACCCACGACCCATAAAAAGATTAAAAATGTTCGATTTGGGTTCAATACGGATTTTTAAGTTAGCTTGGGAAGACGTATTGAAGGAACAAGGGAAGATGCGGGGAAAGTCTCTTGGGACGTGTGCCACGGATCCACGTGTGGTCCCACACGTCTAGGGTTTCCTATTTGAGTTAGGGTTTGTGTTTTTATCTTATGTTATTTTATTTACTAAGTTTGTTATTTAGTTAACTAAGTTTGTTACAAGTTAGTTAAGGTTGTTACAAAGTTAGTTACAAGTTTGTTAGGATTAGTTATTAAGTCGTTAGGAGTTTGTTACAACTTAATCTTTTCTTTTATTATTTTATCTTTTAGATTTAAATAAGGAATATCTTTAATCCATAAGATAGAATTAGGAGACCTTAGGGTTACACGGTTTTGGTCGAGTATTGGGAACCGTGTAGGGTTCTTGTTTGTTTCCTATTTTAAGTCAGTTTTGTAACGGATGGCCTTACTATAAATAGGCATCCTTAGTTATTGTTTTAATTATTCAAGTTATAAAATAAATTCTCTTTGTTAAGTTTTACTTACAAAAACCTAAAGTATCTGTGTGAGCTTTAACCCCGAAGTATCTGTGTGAGCTTCAAAATAATTGAGAGAGTATCTGTGTGAGCTTAATCAATTATCCTATCCTTCGAATATACATAATTCATTCATTACATCGTCTCATCAATCTTTCAAGTATTAAGTGTTGTGCCTTACTACGTCATCAACAATCACCATCATCAAGAACATCATCAACGTTCAAGAACCACCACCACCGACCACCGTCGACCACCACGTGACCACCGTCCACATCGGAGTGCCACGTCACCATCACCGAGCATCCATTCGTTCACCATTCATCGTTCTTTGTTATCTTTATTCGTTCTAAGTTGTATTATTTCGCAAGTATATTTATTCCGCTGCAACATACGTATTTTTGTTGATCGTCTTAATTGATTATCACCCCAAATACGCATCACGAACAAAGGGAGAAATTGTTCTATACAAGATGTAAGATTGGAGGGAAGAAGTGTGATCTAATAGTGGATAGTGGTTCATGTACAAACGTGGTTGCTAAGGGGTTAGTTGATGAGCTTAAGTTAGCCACTAGGGTTAGATCAAAACCCTACAAGTTGCATTGGTTGGATGGAGAGAAAGGGGTGAGTGTAAGGGACCACGCGTTGGTGGGCTTGAGTCTAGGTCCTTACAAGGATGAAGTGTGGTGCGATGTGGTGCCTATGAGTGCGTGTCATGTGTTGTTGGGCAGGCTTTGGCAGTTCGATCGTGATGTCACACATGATGGGAGGATGAATTTCTATCGAGTTGTTAAAGATAAGGTTACCTATAACCTAAAACCTATGACAACTACACATACCAAAGAACCCCAATATAAGAAGGAGAGCTTGTTCATAACCCTAAGGGAGAACGTGGGAGGTCGTGTAAGTGAGGACCAAGAACGTGGGTTAGAAGAGGCTAGGAGGGAGTTAGTTGAGGAGGTGCATGATGAGGGGATTGATCATAATTAGGCCGAGAGTCTTGGAGGAGATGAGGAGCGTGTGCCAAGCGTAGACAAGGAGTCCATAATTGCGATCGTGGATGAAGAGCTCGTTGGTGTAGGTTCGAGTCTAGGTCAAGAGGCAAATGCCGTGGGTCAAGATGAGGAAGAAGTCGTGCACGAAGGGGAGTCTGGCGTGAGGAAGGAGGCTAGTAACCCTAATTCAAGTTTGGATGGGAGTCCTATCAACATTAGGGATACTATTACTTCGAATCCTACGATAAGTAGGAATAATATTGCTATAAAACCTATGCTTTACAGGTTATTATTACAAGGAACTTGGAATAGAGCAAGGGAAAAGAAAGAGAACGATATTGAGCCGAGTTGGAGAAAGAAACTGATGCGTATTTGGGGTGATAATCAATTAAGACGATCAACGAAAATACGTATGTTGCAGCGGAATAATATAACTTGTGAAATAATGCGATTTAGAAAAAAAAGAACGAGAAATAATAAAGAATGATGAACGATGAACGATTGGTGGTCGATGATGATGAACGGTGGTGGCGTGGCTGGTGACGTGTACGGTGGTCACGGCTGGAAGTCACGGTGGTCCACGGTGGTTCTTGAATGGTGATGATCGTTGATGACGTAGTGATGCACAACGACCAATACTTGAAAGATTTGTGGGATGATGTAATGAATGATTTATGTATGTTGAAGGATAGGATAATTGATCAAGCTCACACAGATACCCTCTCAATTATTTGAAGCTCACACAGATACTTCGGGGTTAAAGCTCACACAGATACTTTAGGATTTTTTTGTAAGTTAAACTTAATAAGAAAATTTGTTTATAATTTGATAGTTGAATTCTTAACAATGAACTCGGCAGCCCTATTTATAGGGTCTCATGGCCGAAAATCCTACTCTAATTAAGGTAGGAATACCTTAATTGATACTAACTAGAAAACCCTAATCCTACTTAAGTTCAAACAACTAAATTGACTAGGATTAAGACTCCTACTCCTACACAAACTATGAATCCTAAAACTAGTAGGACTCCTTATTTTATTAGGATTGTGAATCCTACACACACTAGAAAACCTAATCCTATTAGGGTTACAAATCCTACAAGAACTAGGATTCCTAATTCTACTAGGACTACAAATCCTATCACAACTAGGATTCCTATTTAACTTAGGATTTCCCATTTGTATTAGGATTCTTACAAAAGACTCCTAACTGGACTATAAAACACATCAGTCCTTATTTTAAACATAAAATAAACTAAGACTAAAATACTACTTAACATATTCCACACGCTTCCTAAGTTGGTCGTGTGGGCTTGTTTGCTCGTCCCCATGGGTTGGCCTTATGGGCATTGTTGACCCATGGTCTTTCTTTAATTCTAGCCCATGCTATTTTAAACACTGTATTTGACCCGAATTCGAACCCATATGTTAGAGACCTCATATCCCGGCTAAGGAGTAGCCTATAGGAGGATGCTCCCGCATCACACTCTCCTTTTGGAAAATTTGGCCTCAAATTTTGGTGTATGCTGCCACCTGGATCAAAAACACATCTTTCAAGTCGAATCTTCATTGTAGTAACAGGCCTTGGTAATCCTACCGCTTCCTGTATAGTAGCAAATTTTTTCCGACTTTTATGATCTTCAAGCCAACTCGGTTTACGCTTCTGTCTTGTCCTTCCCATGCTTCCTTCATCAATCCATTTTCCTCTCACAAATAGATCATGAACATAACAAAATTTTCGTGGTACAACAACGTTACCTTTAACCATCATAGGATTCAAGCTTAGCAATGGGTTAGAACCTCTACCATGTACTCCCTTACCAACCTCCTTTACTTGCATAGGCAAACTCAGAATAAAACAGGCTGCTTGGAATCCAGTAGTGATACTTCTAATTAACACAAGACTTGCATTCCATAATTGGCAAAGTTTCTTGTCATCCCTTTCAATAATTGCTAAAGAATCCGGCGTGTTGATATGACGGTCTCTACCCATTATATTATTCATGGATCCCCTGATTCACATAGGCAAAGAATCAGATTTGCTTTGATTATTACCGTCACTTACCAGTTGTTTAAATCTGATGATCGCATCTTCTTCCTTTGTTTTATCTTTTTGAAGATACGAGTCCTCCTTTGGACCGTTGGTCCTACAACCTCAATTACATCACGGCTATTTTTTTTTTCGACTCCTACTTCCCCTACCTCCTTAGCTTCCATAAAAACCTCCTCTATGTCTTGCTTAGGTTCTATCTTCTTCTTTGGAACCCATGGTTGAAGATGAAAGAGTCGTCCTTCCTTAGGCACGCTATAAACATTAGTCCTCCCATTGTGTTTAACCTTCCGATCAAAGTGCCATGGTCTTCCCAATAGAATATGGGTGGCACTCATAGGAACAACATCACACCATATCTCGTCTTCATAAGGTCCAATCTTGAATGTGACCAAGACTTGTTGCTCTACATTGATTCCTTCTTCCCCAACGAGCCAATAAATTTTATAAGGTCGTTTCTTATCAATCTTAGGTAATTGTAGCTTCTCAACTGCCTCTATGGACACCAGGTTAGTACAAGAACCGCTATCAATAATTACGGTACATACCTTCATATTCACTTTGCATCTCGTGCGAAATATTCTCACCCTTTGGTCGACGGTTTCCTCCTCGTTTTCTATGTGTAGATTTCTAAGTACCATTGTGATAATTTTCCCAAGATTAGGTTTAATAAAAATTAGACCAAGAGCCGAAGCTCTGATACCAATTTGATGCGTATTTGGGGTGATAATCAATTAAGACGATCAACGAAAATACGTATGTTGCAGCGGAATAATATAACTTGTGAAATAATGCGATTTAGAACAAATAAAGAACGAAAAATAACAAAGAATGAAGAATGATGGACGAATTGATGATCGGTGATGGTGACGTGGTTGGTGACGTGGACGGTGGTCACGTTGGTGGTCACGGTGGTCGTTGGTGATGATTCTTGAACGGTGGTGATGTTCTTGATGGAAGATCGTTGATGACGTAGTGAGGTATAGCACCCAATACTTGAAAGATTTATGAAACGATGTAATGAATGAAATTATGTAGTTTGAATGATAGGATAATTGATTAAGCTCACACAGATACTCTCTCAATTATTTTGAAGCTCACACAGATACTTCGGGTTTTAAAGCTCACACAGATACTTTAGGTTTTGTAAGTAAAACTTAACAAAGAGAATTTATTTTATAACTTGATTAAAAGATCCATAAAACAATACCTAAGGATGCCTATTTATAATAAGGTCATCCGTCACTAATCCGACTCAAATTAGGAAACAAACAAGAAGCTCACACGAAGCAACCTACACGGCCAACTCGTGGAATCCTTACCAAATTAGGGTTTCCTAATTCTATCCCTATGGATTAAATAATCCTTATTTTAAACTAAAGATAAAATAATAAAGAAAAAGATTAAGTTGTAACAAACTCGTAACAACTTAATAACTAACTTAACAAACCATAACTAACTTTGCAACTACCTTGTAACAACCCTAACAACCTTGTTGTAACAAACTAATAACAAACTTAGTAAATAACTAAAATAAAAATAAGATAAACACAAACCCTAATATAATTAGAAGACTTAAACGTGTGGTCCCACACATTGTCCTTGGCACACGTCCCAAGGGACCTTCCTTGATCTTTCCTTTGTTCTTTTAATACGTCTTCCCAAGCTATCTTAAAAATCCGTATTGAACCCAAATCAAATATTTTCAACCTTTCTTTGGGTCGTGGGTCACGACCCTTAACTCAAACTAATGCTCCCGCATCAGAAACAAGGGGTTCGAGTTCACTCTAATTGTTCTAAGCCTATGGAGCCTAAGTTGATCCGTGAAGCACAATAGTGGAGTGGGAATGGTTCGACCAAGAATAGCACAAGACAAAATTTGAGGTCAACTTTTTCAAAAGAAGGAGAGTATGATGCGGGAGCATGTCTAAACTTTCCTAATAATAATTCTAAGTCAAGATTCACACCAAATGGGTTCGAGCATGGATCCGTAAGATTATTCAAGTTAGCTTTACAAGGAATACAAGAAGATTCTAGAAGGTTCCGGAAGACTTTGGAACATCCTTGGTTATTACTTCCTAAAGGCTATACGAAGAATGGTACAAGTGAAGCTTTGATCCAGACTAACCTATGGCACGAGAGGGACCTTGGGACGCGCGCCTAATGCACGGCACGCCTAGGGTTTCGACCAAAACTAGGGTTTCTTATTTTGTTTACTTTATTTGTGTTAAAATAAAAGAGATTGGGAAGTTATGTTTCCTAGTCTAAATAGGATTAGTATTAGGTTTCCTAATTGTAATAGGATTTACAATCCTAAGTTTAATAGGAGTCCTAGTATAAGTAGGTTTCACAATTCTAGTGGAATTAGAAATCCTAATTGTTGTAGGATTCATAGTTCTAGTAGGGTAAGGAATCCTAATTGTTATAGGATTCATAATTATGTTAGGAATAATAGTCTTAACTATATTAGGAATAGGAGTCTTAATCCTAGTCAAACTATTTGTTTGAACCTAAGTAGGATTAGGGTTTTCTAGTTAGGATTAATTAAGGTATTCATATCTTAATTAGGGTAGCTTTTACACGGTTGTAAGGCCTATATAAGCCAGCCGTTATTACGGTTTTATCATACAAGTTTGAGTTGAGAATTTAATAAAATCATAAGTTTCTGTGTGAGCTTTTTTGAGTGATATTAATTAAGTTTGCGAGCTTAGTTTTTAGGATCGACTTTGCGAGGTTGATTTGCATGGTGTTAGCCAATTCCATCTTTCGCGAGAGAAGGTTGAGGGTACATCGTGAAACAAAATTGTTTCATTGTCACTCATTTCCAAACCAAGAGAAAGCCTTCCAAAGAATGGTTATCAATTTGTTGGGGTTTGACATTACTTTCTGAAATAACCATGAAGCAGGCCCAACTTTGAAGCTTCGTATCTAAAGTTATACTTAAGCATTCCATGTGATTCTTGACTCATTTGAAAGATCAATATGCCAACTAACTATGAGAGTTGGAATAGGGCCAAAAGCTATTTTATTTAGTGAGGAATGCAATTTCAAAGTAAGACAGACCGAGCTGTAATGTTCAGCAATTTCAGAATTGCTGGGATGTTTTCAAATGCCCATATCTCAAGATCCAGACGAAGAGAATAAAGCAAGTTCTTTTCGAAAGGGAATCCAATTTTACAATGGCTTGAATTCTGAAATTACAAGGAGCATTCACTTTGAAATGGTGTACTCATTTGAGGAATTGTATGAGTTGGCTTTGTTTGTTGAAAGGAGTTTAGCAAGACCTAGGAAATATGAGGCCTTAGCTAGAAGAGGCGGGTTAGAAGCCATGAAAACAAATGGAACTAAGGAGAGTTTAAGCCAAGGGGTTATCATGCCATACTCGGATGGTACTTGTCCTAAGTCTAAACCCCTTGAGCCAAAGGTCATGAGCACTTGTGCTGAAATGAATAGCTCATGTGGTGCTATCTTTGAGAACCCATGTCTTGAAATTAAAACCCCCTTCAACTCAACTCTTGAACCTACTAGTGAGGAGGAGAGTAGCCATTCCCTTTCCAAGGAGGCCACCAATGACAAAGCTACTGATTTGGTGCATAGAGAAGTGATTGTCGACCAAGGACTACTTGAGCTTCAACCCATGAAGTTTGGACAGTCCATGGGCATGTTCAATGGTGATGTTGTCCGTTGTTTGAAATTGGATTTAAGTGAGCATGTGATGCTTGTGTTAGAATGCCAACTAAGTAAGGAGCATTCTGAATTTGGGATTGGTTCAATACATCCCTTGTCATTCACAATTCTAGTCTATGATCCGGGAGGAGTCATGAGAGCCCCCTCTTGAAGTGTGCTTGGTCTTTTGATAAGTGGGAGGACACAAGCCTTGGCAACAAGAGTCTTCAATGTGAACCAACAGAATTTGAGGACAAATTCTTTTGAAGAAAGGGAGTTTGAAACAAAATTGTTTCATTGTCACTCATTTCCAAACCAAGAGAAAGCCTTCCAAAGAATGGTTATCAATTTGTTGGGGTTTGACATTACTTTCTGAAATAAACATGAAGCAGGCCCAACTTTGAAGCTTCGTATCTAAAGTTATACTTAAGCATTCCATGTGATTCTTGACTCATTTGAAAGATCAATATGCCAACTAACTATGAGAGTTGGAATAGGGCCAAAAGCTATTTTATTTAGTGAGGAATGCAATTTCAAAGTAAGACAGACCGAGCTGTAATGTTCAGCAATTTCAGAATTGCTGGTCTGTTTTCAAATGCCCATGTCTCAAGATCCAGACGAAGAGAATTTTTGTTCTTTATATGGCTAGAATCTTGAAGAAGTATACTTTCCTATGGAGTTGGAATCAACATGTTTGAATGAGTAGATTTGTCACAATCAACCTTCAAAGACTGTCACGATTTCAAGCTAAGTGCTGAAACTGAAAATAACCTGTCAGATTTCTGGCCTGTTTTCAAATGCTTATATCTAAGGATTGGCATGGTCATTTTTTGAGTTCTTTAGCTTCCCAAAATCTTGAGGATGTCTATTAACATATCGAGTTGGAATTAGCCTAAAATATTGAACAGGTTGGGCACAACAGTCTCTCAAAGACTGTCACGCAGGAATGCTATGCAGTGTCTGTTTTGACCTGTTCTTACTGAAGGCTTTATATCTCAATTTTGGCTTATTCTTTTGGGTTGATTATTTTTGGAGAGTTAAGCTAACTCAATTATCTTTAATTCAAGTTATCATTTGCATGATAACTCCACCTGAGCTGCGAGATACAGATTTTTAAAGTTGCTGCCAGGAAAATGCTGAACTGAGTACATTTTGGTTTGCGTGTTTGGACCAATGCTGCTTTAAAGACACGACTATTCCACAAGTTAATTTATCTGTTTTGAACTAGAAAACAGCCCCATGACATTTGATGCTATAATCAAAGCTTTCCCTTTTTGTGCTAACAAATTCTACAATTCAGAAAGCAAAGCCTGCACCTTTCCAGAAATATATGAACAGCCTGTTTGCAACGTCCCTTGTGTGAAGTCTACAACATCTTTTGCTGCACCATCTGAAATGAAGAGTCCATTTGACCTTATGGCAGACTGTCCTTTTGTATTATAAAAAAATGTCAGCCACTTTATGTGTTTTTTTATGCTTTTACTTCTAATTTTGTAAGACAAAGCTGGCGTGCTTTTTGGCTGTTATGCTTAGGCGGTTTGTAGCCACAAAATGTAATACTTGGGTGGATGGCTAGGATTGCTTGACTCGCGTTATAAAAGCAAGCCCTCCTTCTCATTTTTACACTCAGATTTGATGAATTAAACAACCAGGAAAACTTTTTAAGTTTTCAGAATTCACTTTGCTATGTGCTTGTGATAAAACCCATTTGCTTAGTGCTTTGGGAAGGGTAATCTTTGTTGTGTGCTGGATTAATCCTTAAACCTAGTTCTAATCTCGTGGCTGGGTGCTGGGATTAGTCCATTTCCATCTACTTGTCACGAAAATTCATGTTCTTTTACCATCCATTTAACATCAACTTTCTGTCCTAAATTTACCAAACTCAAATTCCTGTTAAGTGTTAGAGATTTCAGTTCAAATGGTATCAGAGCTTTGGTTGAGTGTTCATCTTTCCTAAATACATCTAAAACTACAAAAACAACCCAATGAGTGAAGAAAGATTGGCAAAGTTTTGGTTTGTTGTTTGAAAAATTTGTTTTTATCAAAGTGTTACCATTCTGATTTTTCATGTGAAAACCAGTAGTTATGGGTGTTGTTCCTTATGCTCCTTGCTCAATGGTGAAATCTTGTGACCTTGGTTCCACTTCCAAGTCCTTAGAAGTTGCCATGAGAAGGTTAGAAGTGTTAAGAAGAGGTATATGGCAATGAAGTGCACATAAAGAAGACAACAAGCAACCATTGGGTTCAAAGGAAGCCAAAACCACCTGATTTAGACCAAGGGGAGCACGACCTGCTCCTTGAATGCTCTAAGTCCTCTCCTACCCTTAGAGGGAAAGGTACAACACCATCACTTCCTTCTTTTATTGGTGTAAACAATAGAGCATTTGTGTCTTGGTTGTTTGATGTTGAATGCTATTTCAAGAACAAGTGTTTTTCTGATAAAGAGAAGTGTAAACTGGTTGTGTCTTTCCTAAAGGGTGGTGCTTTATTGTGGTATAATACTCTTAATTATTCAAGGATAATGGAAGGAAAAGATAAGATAAGTTCCTGGTTTAAACTTGAAATGAACATGAGATCAAAGTTTCTACCTTATTCTATCTTGAATGAATTAGGGGCTGAACTTAGGAACCCCAAACAAAATTCCTTGAGTGTTTATGAGTATGCTAGATTATTTGAGGAATTAAACTTTGTGTGTGACGATAAAGCAAGTTCTTTTTGAAAGGGAATCACATTTTACAATGGCTTGAATTCTGAAATTACTAGGAGCATTCACTTTGAAATGCTGTACTCATTTGAGGAATTGTATGAGGTTGCTGTGTTTGTTGAAAGGAGTTTAGCAAGACCTAGGAAATATGAGGCCTTAGCTAGAAGAGGCGGGTTAGAAGCCATGAAAACAAATGGAACTAAGGAGAGTTTAAGCCAAGGGGTTATCATGCCATACTCGGATGGTACTTGTCCTAAGTCTAAACCCCTTGAGCCAAAGGTCATGAGCACTTGTGCTGAAATGAATAGCTCATGTGGTGCTATCTTTGAGAACCCATGTCTTAAAATTAAAACCCCCTTCAACTCAACTCTTGAACCTACTAGTGAGGAGGAGAGTAGCCATTCCCTTTCCAAGGAGGCCACCAATGACAAAGCTACTGATTTGGTGCATAGAGAAGTGATTGTTGACCAAGGACTACTTGAGCTTCAACCCATGAAGTTTGGACAGTCCATGGGCATGTTCAATGGTGATGTTGTCCGTTGTTTGAAATTGGATTCAAGTGAGCATGTGATGCTTGTGTTAGAATGCCAACTAAGTAAGGAGCATTCTGAATTTGGGATTGGTTCAATACATCCCTTGCCATTCACAATTCTAGTCTATGATCCGGGAGGAGTCATGAGAGCCCCCTCTTGAAGTGTGCTTGGTCTTTTGATAAGTGGGAGGACACAAGCCTTGGCAACAAGAGTCTTCAATGTGAACCAACAGAATTTGAGGACAAATTCTTTTGAAGAAAGGGAGTTTGAAACAAAATTGTTTCATTGTCACTCATTTCCAAACCAAGAGAAAGCCTTCCAAAGAATGGTTATCAATTTGTTGGGGTTTGACATTACTTTCTGAAATAACCATGAAGCAGGCCCAACTTTGAAGCTTCGTATCTAAAGTTATACTTAAGCATTCCATGTGATTCTTGACTCATTTGAAAGATCAATATGCCAACTAACTATGAGAGTTGGAATAGGGCCAAAAGCTATTTTATTTAGTGAGGAATGCAATTTCAAAGTAAGACAGACCGAGCTGTAATGTTCAGCAATTTCAGAATTGCTGGTCTGTTTTCAAATGCCCATATCTCAAGATCCAGACGAAGAGAATTTTTGTTCTTTATATGGCTAGAATCTTGAAGAAGTATACTTTCCTATGGAGTTGGAATCAACATGTTTGAATGAGTAGATTTGTCACAATCAGCCTTCAAAGACTGTCACGATTTCATGCTAAGTGCTGAAACTGAAAATAACCTGTCAGATTTCTGGTCTGTTTTCAAATGCTTATATCTAAGGATTGGCATGGTCATTTTTTGAGTTCTTTAGCTTCCCAAAATCTTGAGGATGTCTATTAACCTATCGAGTTGGAATTAGCCTAAAATATTGAACAGGTTGGGCACAACAGTCTCTCAAAGACTGTCACGCAGGAATGCTATGCAGTGTCTGTTTTGACCTGTTCTTACTGAAGGCTTTATATCTCAAGTTTGGCTTATTCTTTTGGGTTGATTCTTTTTGGAGAGTTAAGCTAACTCAATTATCTTTAATTCAAGCTATCATTTGCATGATAACTCCACCTGAGCTGCGAGATACAGATTTTTAAAGTTGCTGCCAGGAAAAAGCTGAACTGGGTACATTTTGGTTTGCGTGTTTGGACCAATGCTGCTTTAAAGACACGACTGTTCCACAAGTTAATTTATCTGTTTTGAACTAGAAAACAGCCCCATGACATTCGATGCTATAATCAAAGCTTTCCCTTTTTGTGCTAACAAATTCTACAATTCAGAAAGCAAAGCCTGCACCTTTACAGAAATATATGAATAGCCTGTTTGCAACGTCCCTTGTGTGAAGTCTACAACATCTTTTGCTGCACCATCTGAAATGAAGAGTCCATTTTACCTTATGGCAGACTGTCCTATTGTGTAAGACAAAGCTGGCGTGCTTTTTGGCTGTTATGCTTAGGCTGTTTGTAGCCACAAAATGTAATACTTGGGTGGATGGCTAGGATTGCTTGACTCGCATTATAAAAGCAAGCCCTCCTTCTCATTTTTACACTCAGATTTGATGAATTAAACAACCAGGAAAACTTTTTAAGTTTTCAGAATTCACTTTGCTATGTGCTTGTGATAAAACCCATTTGCTTAGTGCTTTGGGAAGGGTAATCTTTGTTGTGTGCTGGATTAATCCTTAAACCTAGTTCTAATCTCGTGGCTGGGTGCTGGGATTAGTCCATTTCCATCTACTTGTCACGAAAATTCATGTTCTTTTACCATCCATTTAACATCAACTTTCTGTCCTAAATTTACCAAACTCAAATTCCTGTTAAGTGTTAGAGATTTCAGTTCAAATGGTATCAGAGCTTTGGTTGAGTGTTCATCTTTCCTAAATACATCTAAAACTACAAAAACAACCCAATGAGTGAAGAAAGATTGGCAAAGTTTTGGTTTGTTGTTTGAAAAATTTGTTTTTATCAAAGTGTTACCATTCTGATTTTTCATGTGAAAACCAGTAGTTATGGGTGTTGTTCCTTATGCTCCTTGCTCAATGGTGAAATCTTGTGACCTTGGTTCCACTTCCAAGTCCTTAGAAGTTGCCATGAGAAGGTTAGAAGTGTTAAGAAGAGGTATATGGCAATGAAGTGCACATAAAGAAGACAACAAGCAACCATTGGGTTCAAAGGAAGCCAAAACCACCTGATTTAGACCAAGGGGAGCACGACCTGCTCCTTGAATGCTCTAAGTCCTCTCCTACCCTTAGAGGGAAAGGTACAACACCATCACTTCCTTCTTTTATTGGTGTAAACAATAGAGCATTTGTGTCTTGGTTGTTTGATGTTGAATGCTATTTCAAGAACAAGTGTTTTTCTGATAAAGAGAAGTGTAAACTGGTTGTGTCTTTCCTAAAGGGTGGTGCTTTATTGTGGTATAATACTCTTAATTATTCAAGGATAATGGAAGGAAAAGATAAGATAAGTTCCTAGTTTAAACTTGAAATGAACATGAGATCAAAGTTTCTACCTTATTCTATCTTGAATGAATTAGGGGCTGAACTTAGGAACCTCAAACAAAATTCCTTGAGTGTTTATGAGTATGCTAGATTATTTGAGGAATTAAACTTTGTGTGTGACGATAAAGCAAGTTCTTTTCGAAAGGGAATCACATTTTACAATGGCTTGAATTCTGAAATTACTAGGAGCATTCACTTTGAAATGCTGTACTCATTTGAGGAATTGTATGAGGTTGCTGTGTTTGTTGAAAGGAGTTTAGCAAGACCTAGGAAATATGAGGCCTTAGCTAGAAGAGGCGGGTTAGAAGCCATGAAAACAAATGGAACTAAGGAGAGTTTAAGCCAAGGGGTTATCATGCCATACTCGGATGGTACTTGTCCTAAGTCTAAACCCCTTGAGCCAAAAGTCATGAGCACTTGTGCTGAAATGAATAGCTCATGTGGTGCTATCTTTGAGAACCCATGTCTTAAAATTAAAACCCCCTTCAACTCAACTCTTGAACCTACTAGTGAGGAGGAGAGTAGCCATTCCCTTTCCAAGGAGGCCACCAATGACAAAGCTACTGATTTGGTGCATAGAGAAGTGATTGTTGACCAAGGACTACTTGAGCTTCAACCCATGAAGTTTGGACAGTCCATGGGCATGTTCAATGGTGATGTTGTCCGTTGTTTGAAATTGGATTCAAGTGAGCATGTGATGCTTGTGTTAGAATGCCAACTAAGTAAGGAGCATTCTGAATTTGGGATTGGTTCAATACATCCCTTGCCATTCACAATTCTAGTCTATGATCCGGGAGGAGTCATGAGAGCCCCCTCTTGAAGTGTGCTTGGTCTTTTGATAAGTGGGAGGACACAAGCCTTGGCAACAAGAGTCTTCAATGTGAACCAACAGAATTTGAGGACAAATTCTTTTGAAGAAAGGGAGTTTGAAACAAAATTGTTTCATTGTCACTCATTTCCAAACCAAGAGAAAGCCTTCCAAAGAATGGTTATCAATTTGTTGGGGTTTGACATTACTTTCTGAAATAACCATGAAGCAGGCCCAACTTTGAAGCTTCGTATCTAAAGTTATACTTAAGCATTCCATGTGATTCTTGACTCATTTGAAAGATCAATATGCCAACTAACTATGAGAGTTGGAATAGGGCCAAAAGCTATTTTATTTAGTGAGGAATGCAATTTCAAAGTAAGACAGACCGAGCTGTAATGTTCAGCAATTTCAGAATTGCTGGTCTGTTTTCAAATGCCCATATCTCAAGATCCAGACGAAGAGAATTTTTGTTCTTTATATGGCTAGAATCTTGAAGAAGTATACTTTCCTATGGAGTTGGAATCAACATGTTTGAATGAGTAGATTTGTCACAATCAGCCTTCAAAGACTGTCACGATTTCATGCTAAGTGCTGAAACTGAAAATAACCTGTCAGATTTCTGGTCTGTTTTCAAATGCTTATATCTAAGGATTGGCATGGTCATTTTTTGAGTTCTTTAGCTTCCCAAAATCTTGAGGATGTCTATTAACCTATCGAGTTGGAATTAGCCTAAAATATTGAACAGGTTGGGCACAACAGTCTCTCAAAGACTGTCACGCAGGAATGCTATGCAGTGTCTGTTTTGACCTGTTCTTACTGAAGGCTTTATATCTCAAGTTTGGCTTATTCTTTTGGGTTGATTCTTTTTGGAGAGTTAAGCTAACTCAATTATCTTTAATTCAAGCTATCATTTGCATGATAACTCCACCTGAGCTGCGAGATACAGATTTTTAAAGTTGCTGCCAGGAAAAAGCTGAACTGGGTACATTTTGGTTTGCGTGTTTGGACCAATGCTGCTTTAAAGACACGACTGTTCCACAAGTTAATTTATCTGTTTTGAACTAGAAAACAGCCCCATGACATTCGATGCTATAATCAAAGCTTTCCCTTTTTGTGCTAACAAATTCTACAATTCAGAAAGCAAAGCCTGCACCTTTCCAGAAATATATGAATAGCCTGTTTGCAACGTCCCTTGTGTGAAGTCTACAACATCTTTTGCTGCACCATCTGAAATGAAGAGTCCATTTTACCTTATGGCAGACTGTCCTATTGTGTAAGACAAAGCTGGCGTGCTTTTTGGCTGTTATGCTTAGGCTGTTTGTAGCCACAAAATGTAATACTTGGGTGGATGGCTAGGATTGCTTGACTCGCGTTATAAAAGCAAGCCCTCCTTCTCATTTTTACACTCAGATTTGATGAATTAAACAACCAGGAAAACTTTTTAAGTTTTCAGAATTCACTTTGCTATGTGCTTGTGATAAAACCCATTTGCTTAGTGCTTTGGGAAGGGTAATCTTTGTTGTGTGCTGGATTAATCCTTAAACCTAGTTCTAATCTCGTGGCTGGGTGCTGGGATTAGTCCATTTCCATCTACTTGTCACGAAAATTCATGTTCTTTTACCATCCATTTAACATCAACTTTCTGTCCTAAATTTACCAAACTCAAATTCCTGTTAAGTGTTAGAGATTTCAGTTCAAATGGTATCAGAGCTTTGGTTGAGTGTTCATCTTTCCTAAATACATCTAAAAATACAAAAACAACCCAATGAGTGAAGAAAGATTGGCAAAGTTTTGGTTTGTTGTTTGAAAAATTTGTTTTTATCAAAGTGTTACCATTCTGATTTTTCATGTGAAAACCAGTAGTTATGGGTGTTGTTCCTTATGCTCCTTGCTCAATGGTGAAATCTTGTGACCTTGGTTCCACTTCCAAGTCCTTAGAAGTTGCCATGAGAAGGTTAGAAGTGTTAAGAAGAGGTATATGGCAATGAAGTGCACATAAAGAAGACAACAAGCAACCATTGGGTTCAAAGGAAGCCAAAACCACCTGATTTAGACCAAGGGGAGCACGACCTGCTCCTTGAATGCTCTAAGTCCTCTCCTACCCTTAGAGGGAAAGGTACAACACCATCACTTCCTTCTTTTATTGGTGTAAACAATAGAGCATTTGTGTCTTGGTTGTTTGATGTTGAATGCTATTTCAAGAACAAGTGTTTTTCTGATAAAGAGAAGTGTAAACTGGTTGTGTCTTTCCTAAAGGGTGGTGCTTTATTGTGGTATAATACTCTTAATTATTCAAGGATAATGGAAGGAAAAGATAAGATAAGTTCCTGGTTTAAACTTGAAATGAACATGAGATCAAAGTTTCTACCTTATTCTATCTTGAATGAATTAGGGGCTGAACTTAGGAACCTCAAACAAAATTCCTTGAGTGTTTATGAGTATGCTAGATTATTTGAGGAATTAAACTTTGTGTGTGACGATAAAGCAAGTTCTTTTCGAAAGGGAATCACATTTTACAATGGCTTGAATTCTGAAATTACTAGGAGCATTCACTTTGAAATGCTGTACTCATTTGAGGAATTGTATGAGGTTGCTGTGTTTGTTGAAAGGAGTTTAGCAAGACCTAGGAAATATGAGGCCTTAGCTAGAAGAGGCGGGTTAGAAGCCATGAAAACAAATGGAACTAAGGAGAGTTTAAGCCAAGGGGTTATCATGCCATACTCGGATGGTACTTGACCTAAGTCTAAACCCCTTGAGCCAAAGGTCATGAGCACTTGTGCTGAAATGAATAGCTCATGTGGTGCTATCTTTGAGAACCCATGTCTTGAAATTAAAACCCCCCTTCAACTCAACTCTTGAACCTACTAGTGAGGAGGAGAGTAGCCATTCCCTTTCCAAGGAGGCCACCAATGACAAAGCTACTGATTTGGTGCATAGAGAAGTGATTGTCGACCAAGGACTACTTGAGCTTCAACCCATGAAGTTTGGACAGTCCATGGGCACGTTCAATGGTGATGTTGTCCGTTGTTTGAAATTGGATTTAAGAGTGCATGTGATGCTTGTGTTAGAATGCCAACTAAGTAAGGAGCATTCTGAATTTGGGATTGGTTCAATACATCCCTTGCCATTCACAATTCTAGTCTATGATCCGGGAGGAGTCATGAGAGCCCCCTCTTGAAGTGTGCTTGGTCTTTTGATAAGTGGGAGGACACAAGCCACAAAACGTAATACTTGGGTGGATGGCTAGGATTGCTTGACTCGCATTATAAAAGCAAGCCCTCCTTCTCATTTTTACACTCAGATTTGATGAATTAAACAACCAGGAAAACTTTTTAAGTTTTCAGAATTCACTTTAGTATGTGCTTGTGATAAAACCCATTTGCTTAGTGCTTTGGGAAGGGTAATCTTTGCTGTGTGCTGGATTAATCCTTAAACCTAGTTCTAATCTCGTGGCTGGGTGCTGGGATTAGTCCATATCCATCTACTTGTCACGAAAATTCATGTTCTTTTACCATCCATTTAACATCAACTTTCTGTCCTAAATTTACCAAACTCAAATTCTTGTTAAGTGTTAGAGATTTCAATTCACATCGTCTATCCATCGACAATCCATCATCCACGGTTAATCAAGCTTTCGTCCATCAACCACCGTTCACAAGTTCGTTCGTCCAAGCCTTGAAGTCCGAGCCTTGTTCGTTGTTCATCATTGTTTCGTTCATCATTGTTGTTCATCTTTCACTATTCGTTCATCCATCATCCATAGTTCGTTCATATTTGTATTATTATTCATTGAAGTTACTAACAAGTTCGTTATTGATCTTAAGAGTGTAATTCCGCTGCACATCAATTCTTAAGAAGGATCATCTACATCAATTCAAGCTAGAGATCCGCATCACATTTAGCTTTGCCAAGCAAGGATCACACGACACACACACACACACAACACTCAACCTCACCTTCTTTATATGTGAATAGTTCACATCATTGTTTCATTCTACACTTGTGCAAATTTTCTAGAGTAAGAAAATTCTAATAAACCCTCGCATAGATTTTTCTAGTAAGAAAAATATTATTCTCTAATAATTTATATAATAAGATTATATTATTTACTATAATAGTTATAGCATTTAGATTATTTGTTCTAATTAGATTAGAACACGGTTTTAAGACAACCTATTCCGTCTCCTAGCTCGTGTTCGGTTTCGGTTTGTTTAAGGGTAGGTCTTGGTGCATCGTAAAGGAAGCAAGCTATTTTGGTTGCTCCGTGGAGGATATTCCTAGCACTTATATGGACCGTGGGTGAGAACCCCTTTTCGTTATTATTCCGCATTTGATTTTGCATGCATAAGATCGATATATATTAATATGAGATTAATTAGTAATATTACTAGTAGGACTAATAAAATGTTTAGTTAGTATGACTAAAGTTTCCATTAAGTGGTATCAGAGCATTTGGTTGCTTGCATGCAACTCGATTTTACCGTTTTTGCGAGAAATATGATTTTATTTAAAAACGAAAATGATTAGTACATATAGGATATGCACGAAAATCTTAATGCATGTATACTTTCTGGTCTTAAAATAGTTTTTAGTCATTATGAATGATTTATGGAATTATATTGTTCATATTTATAATTAATAGTTAATTTTATGGTTTAAATCGGTTAAAAACGTTTTATTATGGGAAAAATAGCAATTTAAACTTTCTGGTCGAGATTTTTATATATGTTCTCACATGTATTAAACATATTATGAATATATAATTTTCTAAATTATTTAAGTTTTATGCATGGTTCGTGATATTTAAATGTTAAATAGTCATAAAATGGGATAAAAATGGCTTTATATAGTTATATTATGAATTTAGCTACGAACATTTTTGTAGATGTCACATGAAATATTTAAGATGTATGTTAAAATTTCCAGAAATTTTTCACTTATATTGCATGAATATTGATTTTTATTGTAAAAATCGACATATTAGTGACATAATTTAACTTAAATAGTTTAAGTTGGAATTTGGCCATGAAATTTTTATACGGTGTCATATATATTATTTCTAGCATGCTTGTAAATTTTGAGCTTTTAATTTCGAATTTTGCATGAGAAATGATTTTAATTGTTAAAATCGAGTGATATACGACACAATTTATTAAAAATAGTAAAAGTTTCTAAAATGTTCCGAAAATTTAACCCATATTAGTCATATTTGATATGATCATCATCATATTTTTCTTGGGTGCCAAAAGCTTCTGGATTTTTATTTTTTTTTAATTTTAAAAAGTTAAAGTTGAAAATTGAAAATTGTAAGAGTCATAATCATTATTTCGGTCCTTGAACAGTGTTTCAACTGATTTTTCTGCATTTTTCAGTCACTTTGAGTGTCTTGGAAGATGTAGAAATTTTATTAGTATTTTATTGCATTATTTTAAGGTAATTTTGAATTTCCGTCTAATTTTGCATGTTACACGTTTATATTACGAGATAAATAGTTTATTTCAAAAATATTAATGTTTTAAGGATCTGAAATTTTAAGAAAATTTTCAGAATGTTCAAATTTTGAATTTTGAATTTTCGAAATATTTTATGACTCGTTTTGATTATTTTATTGCTATTTCCCGTAAAACCGATTAAACCCGAACAATATTAAAATAAGTTAAGTTATTTCGAAATTTGAGTAAGACTAAATTTTGAATCCTAAAATGTATTAGGATACTTAACTAAAACGTGAATAGTGATTCACAAAGTGTTTAGTGATTTTAAAAATGTTGAAATCACGTTATTCCATAAAAACGTGTTATTACGAATAACGATATTTAAATTGTGTTTAAATAGGACGATTTGGCTTAGGTTTTGCATTTTACATAAGCATTGCATATTTATTTAATTATTTATGAATGTCATAATTTAATTTACGTAATTTGGAATTATGTATTTTGCTTAGTATGGCCTTAGATTTTAATCGTTAATTCCCGTAATGTAAGGGTTTATCAATTTGGTTGTAATTTAATGTGATCTCGTATCACTTTATTTTCTTGTTTTATTTTATAATGTATAAAATAGATAGAAAATTTGTAATTATTTGTAATTCCGGAGATCCTTGAAGACGGTGCCTTTCAGAAAGGAGTTCCGACCAAGACAGAGTTTGCCTTGGGTTGCGTGCCGCGTGTGAAGTTCAAGGGACCAAGGAGTTGGTTTCTGAATTTGTATTTTACATTTAATTTTCTATTTTAGGAAGGCCATACTAGGATTTATTTATGCTTTTAAGTTTTTATGCTTTCATATGCTTAACATGTTTGCATGCATAGCCAAATCGTCATTCTAACTCATGCATTTCATCGATTTTATCGACCGTGTCAATTAATTTATCGATAATTCACCAACTTAGTTCACTTATAGGAGATAGATAATAAATTGACAAGATCTCTTACGTTATTTAAAAATCGAGACATAGCCTTACCCAAAACTAAAGAACCCACGAAGGATCTTCTTCATAAGGGAGTGGGCTCGGCTAAACCGGGGTGCAAACCTTATTACGTTGGTGAAGTGGGGTAATATGATTACATTCTCGAAATTTGGTTGATCTCGACGAAGGTATTCGAGTCACCGTAGTGGTAATAAGTTCGGGCTAAGATAAGAATTAGTGTAATTTTATCGACCGAGAGTTCTAAAAGTAGAATCGATTAAGGGGTTAATCTACCGAGTCATATTAATTGGGTAGGAGATCATTAAGAATCGATTAGTATCGGCTAAATCGTGCCCGAGTTAGTATGTATTTGGGTCTCGGGATCATTTACTTAATTGGGTAAGAGATCATTAAGTAGATGCTTAACTTGTTTAAAATTTACAAGTTTAATTTAAATAAACGATAATTGTGTTTTAATTCCTTTATTTTCATTTGTAGTTCATTTTCAACAATCAATCATCAATGGCTAATAACGTAATCATGGCTTTGGTCCTTCATGGATCGATGCAAACTTGAGAAGCATGGCGCCAATTTTAAGGATTGGGACGCCCAACTGGTTATGGCCGCGGAAGTTGACGATAAGACTCGTTATCTTACCATCGCCGCTCCTCCAACTCCGACCGCTCGTGCATTGGAGGCGACTCGTGAGGCCTCTGAGACCTACATGAAAGAGTCGCATGCTCTTAAGAACGTGCTAATATTCTCAATGGAGCCGGATCTCCAAAGGAGAATGATCAAGCTAGCCACGGCTAATGAAATTTATACTAGAGTTGCGACCTTGTTTTCGCAAGCTCTTAGGGTAATCCAGTATGAGGAGGCCTCCGCCTTCTTTGATTTGACCTTAAAAGAAGGTCAAAGGATTAGTCCTCATGTGCTAAAAAAGGTTGAGCTAGCCGAAACCTTGAAGATTCAAGGGGTGAATGTTCCCGACTCTCTTATTGTTGATAAAATTCTTCACTCCCTAAGCAAAGTGAAATCGTATGTTCAGTTCCGGGTGAACTATAACATGCGTAATCAAGAAACCTCTTTGGACGAGTTGCATAAGATGCTAGTCCAAGCGGAGAGGGATATGGGACTTAATGAGAGTTCCACGAAGGATGTGCTTAACATCGAGAAGAAAAGCAAAGGGAAGTTTAAGCGAAAGGCTAATAAGGGCAAAAATGTTAAAGCCTTCAAGCCTACATCTCCTAAGGAGAAGACCTTTACGAAAGGTGTTTCTTCGTCGTCTACAAGGGTTGAAGACAAGTGCCATTATTGCACTAAGATGGGGCATTGGAAGCGCAATTGCCCAAAGTATCTCAATGACCTCAAAGCCGGAAGAGTTCTTGCAGTAGGTATTGATTCTCGTCTAATTCATGTTATTTAACATTTTTTGTATATTGATACAAGTTATTGCTTCTCACCCATTTATAAATTATTTTTAAAGGGGCTCCTACCAAAGATAAGGGCAAGGAGAAAGAGAAGGAAGCTTGAAGTTCCTTCCATGGATTGCTAAGGTAGTATCCAAGATTGAAGACATGAAGAGCATGGCTCTAAATTTTCATTTTGATGTCTTCTTTCATTTTGCATTTTAATTTTAAGAACATTGTATTTCTTCTATGACAAGAATTCGGTTATTTCAAACAATGGTTGTAACTTGAACATTGGTGACATGGTTTTCAACCCAAGTCATCTCTTTTGTTCTTAAATCAAATGTTGTTTTTAAATGCATTATATATAACATGAGTTAAAACAATCTTCAAAGATCGTTATAAAGTACCTTGAATAGTTCACCGTACGCTAGACATGATAGGATCATAATAAAGTAATTCGATTTACTTAAAACGAGAATTAAACCCCGTGAAATACTTCAAACTCAAACATGAGAACATTAGTTCGTTATAAGATGATCACCTTAAACGAATGAGAGTACTAATGTCTCACAACTCATACTATCTTTTGTCCAAAACATTGTTAAGGGGCGAAAATGTTATCCTTCTTAAATAACGGTTATTTTAAAGGATAGAGTGGGAGAAATTCTACGCCTGCAAACCAATGAGATAAATATAGGATCTTAGAGAAGAGTCCTATAAGGAGTCCTTAAGAATAACTCTAAGAGATTGGATAGAAGAAACTACGAGAGGACACAGAAGAAACTACGCGAGGACACAAAAAGAAATGTTTCTTATGTCATTTGTTCCTAGAGAGAAAAAAGGGAACCGCGTGTGTTAACAGAAGGAAATTGTTTCCGCGATGTTAATATTTCTGATTTTATAAGATAATAGAGGAGAAATCGTCTCCTCTTCTCTTGATAATAGTAGTTCCTTCCATGGGAAAGAGTATGGAAAATGAAATGTTCATAATGAGTTGAGAAGATGTTTGAGTAGTTACCTAAACACTATGAAGATAGTGGGAGATATTCAACTATAGAGATAGTGATACGAAATTCAGTGGTGATTCTTTAAATGTAAAGAATATGAGGTTTTCAGTTCTAGGTGAATGTATGTAAAAAACATCATAGGATGATGGGCAATCATAAGTGAGTTTATTATATGATAATGAAACGTCACCTGTTGATTTACAAGGTTTGGATATGAATCCAAGATATGAAAATGTTAATTCATATAACCTTGATTAAAATGCCAAAAGTTGAAACAAAACCTTATTTCGTTAGAAGTTTTTCGGGGAGAACTAGTGGATCGAATCTAGGTAAACTACAATATGAATTTTAGTACAGTGTGACTATGTTCGTAAGAATGACATGTCACGAGTTTTATGAAAACAGCGGGAGCTTCCTTAAGGTAAGGAGACTCGAGTCTAGTATGAGGAGTAGAAATGTACTTGAATACGATCATATTATTCGAGATAATATGAGTCAGAAGGAAACCGAAATTTGTAGGTTTAAAGGATGTGAATAAGTTGTGTATTCACATAGCAAACCATTAATACAAATTGATGTATGAGCATCAAAGATTGTTTATGTGGAGCAGTAATATCGTATTGACTGTTCGCACTTAACAATCACTCTTATCGTTTGAGTTATTATTAACTCACAATTTATAAATACTTTGTCAAATCCAAATAGGTTGTAGGAGACAATTTTTAACCCCATAAGTGAACTGGATTAACTTAGTATAGCACCTAGTCGCTTGTATGAGGTGACGTCTCGAAGCAACTAGAGTGTGAGGCGATTGATGGCAAGTTCAAATGCCATAGAGTCATATGGGATGACTAGTCGATCACATAGGCAGACTGTGTAACACTCTGTCGGGCATTAAGTGACCGCTTATAGAGTTCTTGAAATTTTATAATTAGCCTGGTCGTGGCGAGAGCTACTATATTATTCACATAAGTCGATTCTTAGACTAGAGACTGTTCGCCCAAGGTGGCACAGTTTTCAGATTGACTTTGATTTTTGCTCTACGATCAACCGTTAAAGGGGGTCAAATGGGCTTCTTTTGGGTCATGATGGACTGTGTTCGTCGAAGGGAACGGTAGGATAGGAATTGTCCAGTCCCTCATCAGGGTTATCTTAAATCTCAGGGCCACTCGAGGAGAAGTTTAACTGAAAATGTGTGGCCACGCTCGGAAGGTATCTATGGTATATAATTCCGGTCAAAGTAGTTAAATCTCCAGATCGAGAAAACCGCTCAAGATATGATCAAATGCAAGGACGACCTGGAAGACACCTTGCATTGAGTGGGAGATGATGTAATAGGACAAGAGAATCGGTGACGCACACTTGTCGAGGACAAGTGGGAGATTGTTGGGAAATGTGTCCTCAACAATAGTGCGATCACGTCAATGATAATAATCATTGTCAAAAATCTTATGATAAGAATATGCAAGGGATGATCCGATATGATATATATTCAACTGACCAACATTAATCGGTAATGATTGGCTGACTAGAGTTTGACATTACTGTCGTATGACGGTGGTGGTCAGTTGATCCCTTTAGGTCACACCTATAGGACAAACCCCTTAAATATATATATTGATCAATTGTATATGATACTAATTGATCGATTCCTTATAACCGTATATCGAGAAATCAGAGGTTGAATCTTAAAGTAAGATTTATATTTGAAATTGAAATGTGTCGATTATCAAAAATTAATCGATATTTTAGAAATATCGAAATTAGAATGAGAAAGGTTCATGGTTATAACAAACGTTGTATATCGTATTGACGATTATTATAATAACCATATTGTGAGACGGTAATTATGAATTACTAAATAAAATTTGTTAAATATGATTTAATTAATTTAGAAATAATATTTATATGATAAATATATTTGTTAGATTAATATAATTGTATTTGTGACAAAGGATGTCACATGTTACACAATTGTACAAAATTGAAATTTGTAAAATGGAAGTCTATTTTACAATAGTGTGTCGTGTGATATTGTGGTTTATAGTTACATATTATTTAATGTAATACCCTTTAAAGATAATCATTTCATATGTATGATACCTAATGTGTAGGTATGCATACCTAAGTGCATGTGTAAGGAAAACAACCCATTTAGCCTTGCCAAGCAAGGATCACACGACACACACACACACACAACACTCAACCTCACCCTCTTTATATGTGAATAGTTCACATCATTGTTTCATTCTACACTTGTGCAAATTTTCTAGAGTAAGAAAATTCTATTAAAACCTCTCATAGATTTTTCTAGTAAGAAAAATATTATTCTCAAATAATTTATATAATAAGATTATATTATTTACTATAATAGTTATAGCATTTAGATTATTTGTTTTAGTTAGATTAGAACACGGTTTTAAGACAACCTATTCCGTCTCCTCGCTCGTGTTCGGTTTCGGTTTGTTTAAGGGTAGGTCTTGGTGCATCGTAAAGGAGGCAAGCTATTTTGGTTGCTCCGTGGAGGATCTTCCTAGCACTTATATGAACCGAGTGTGAGAACCCCTTTTCGTTATTATTCCGCATTTGATTTTGCATGCATAAGATCGATATATATTAATATGAGATTAATTAGTAATATTATTAGTAGGACTAATAAAATGGTGAGTTAGTATGACTAAAGTTCCATTAATAACAACAACAACAATAACAACCACGATGATAACAACAGCGACGACGACAACAACAACAATAACAACAACTAATACTTCTACTATTACTACAACTACTACAACGACAAAAAAAACAACTACCACAACAACAATAACATCAACAACAAGGACAACAACAACCGCAACAACGACGACGACAACAACAACAACAACAACAACAACAACAACAACAACTACTACTACTATTACTACTACTACTACTACTACTACTACTACTACTACTACTACAACGACAACAACAACAACAACAGCAATAACAACTACCACAGCAACAACAACAACAACAACAACAACAACAACAACAACCAGGACAACAACAACAACAGCAAGGACAACAACAACAACCACAACAATAATGACAATAACAACAACAAGAACAACAACTACAACAACAACAACAACAACCCCCATCACCACAAAAACAACTATAACTACTACTACTCCTACTACTACTACTACTACTACTACTACTACAACAACAACTACTACTACTACTACTACTACTACTACTACTACTACTACTACTACTACTACTACAACAACTACTACTACTACTACTACTACTACTACTATTACTACTACTACTACAACGACAACAACAACAACAATAACAACGACAACAACAACAAAAACAACCACAAAAACAACTACAATGACAACTACTACTACGACGACGACGACAACAACAACAACAACTACTATTACTACTACTACTACTACTACTACAACGACAACAACAACAATAACAACAACAACAACTACCACAACAACAACAACAACAACAACAACAACAACAACAACAACAACAACTACAACTACAACTACAACTACAACAACAACGACAACAACAACAACAACAAGAAAAACAACAACAAAACCAACAACGACAATAACAACAACAACAACAATAACAAGTACAACAACAACAACTACTAAAACGGCAACGACTACTGTAACAACATCAAAAACAACAACAACAAGAACAACCACACAACAATGTAAATAATAACAACAACGACGACAACAACAACAACAACAACAACAACAACAACAACAACAAAAACAATAACAACACCAACAACAAAGACGACGACGACAACAACAACAACAACAACAACAACAACAACAACAACCACAACAACCACATTAACAACAACAATAACAACAACCACAACAATAACAACAACAACAACAAGGACATTAATAACAACAACAATAACTACAACAACATCAACAACAAGGACAACAACAACAACAACAACAACAACGACAACAACTTCGACAACAACAACAACAACAACGACAACAACAGCGACGACGACAACAACAACAATAACAACAACTACTACTTCTACTATTACTACAACTACTACTATAACGACAAAAACAACAATTACAACAACAACAACAACAACAACAACAAGGACAACAACAACCACAACGACGACGACAACAACAACAACAACAACTACCACTACTACTACTACTACTACTACAACGACAACAACAACAACAACAACAAGGACAACAACAACCACAACGACGACGACAACAACAACAACAACAACAACTACCACTACTACTACTACTACTACTACTACTACTACTACTACTACTACTACTACAACGACAACAACAACAACAATAACAACTACCACAACAACAACAATAACAACAACAAGAACAACAACAACAACAACAAGGACAACAATAACAACAGCAAGGACAACAACAACCACAACAACAACGACAATAACAACAACAAGAACAACAACTACAACAACAACAACAACCACCACCACAACAACAACTATAACTACTACTACTACTACTACTACTACTACTACTACTACTACTACTACTACTATTACTACTACTACAACGACGAGAACAACAATAACAATAACGACAACAAAAACAAAAACAACCACAAAAACAACTACAACGACAACAACTACGACGACGACGACAACAACAACAACAACAACTACTATTACTACTACTACTACAACGACTGATACGAATTCTTGAGCAAAGAAATCG
Source organism: Silene conica (assembly GCA_029255685.2). Taxonomy (NCBI): domain Eukaryota; kingdom Viridiplantae; phylum Streptophyta; class Magnoliopsida; order Caryophyllales; family Caryophyllaceae; genus Silene; species Silene conica. Next base: position 48,078,137 of record CM055312.2, on the reverse strand, counting down.
TCCGCGGAAGCTTTCTTGGAAATCCTGAGAACAATCTTGAATGAATTAGTAAAATAGGGACAATCTTGAAAATAATGGATGATGGATGATGAGATGAACGATGATGATGATGTCGATGGTGGTGATGGCCGTCGATGGTGGTCGTAATGGTGGTTGTTGTTGTAGTTGTGACGGTCTTGAGGTGTATCCCCAAGGTAGAAGGATATTTGTTTGCCCTAGACCTATAGGACACCCAATGGTGAATTACTCCCTAGACCTATAGTTTGTAATTCGTGCTAATACTTGAAACGCGACAAATATTAACGGTTCGGATCAACACTCGATGAGTCCTTGAGATTTCTTTTAGAATGCCTTAAAAAGAAAACTTGTAATTTTTATTGAATACTTGATAATTGGATGATAAAACAAGAAGAACAATGTGTCTATATATAGTATAGATCACACGTCCCAAACATCAATCCCACACGCCTTCTAATCTCGAAACCCTAAGGAGATTAGAAGTCCTAAACTTAATCTAATGGATTAAAATAATCCTTATTAAAGAAAATCTATCCTAGGAATTAAAAAGAATCAAATAGCTAACCCTAATAACCCTAGGATAACAATCTAACAAGATAATAACAAATTGTAACTACCTTGTAACAAACTTGATAACAACTAACAAACTTTCCTAACAAACTTATAACCACCTATAACTAACTTGTAACACCCCTAAGTTAGTTATGCTTGCAACACAACTCCTACGACCAAGTAGGCCGTGTATCTCCCCGCCGGCCCCCTTACCTCCGGCCACCTCCGAGCCTCTGTCCATCGAGTCCCCAACCATGACCTCCTCTTCAACGTTATCCATATTTGGATCATCCCCTCCTCCTTTAAAAGGAATTGTCCTCAATTCTGCGAGGCCGTCATCATCCAAATATTTTGATAGATCCCCGACATTGAAAGTGGCGTGTACTCCATAGTCACCCGGCAATTCTACTTGGTAAGCATTATCGTTGACCCGACCAATAACCTTATATAGACCTTCCGCACGCGGCATTAGTTTGTTCTTCCTCTCTCCCGAAAACCGTTTCTTCCTTAGATGCACCCAAACTAGATCCCCCGGCTCGAACAAGCGTGGTTTCCTATGCTTATTTGACTTTCTTTTGTATGCTTCATTCACGGCCTCAATCCTTGTTTGTACCTGTTCATGTAACTTGATCATAGACTTGAGTTTGGACTCCGCATCTTTGTGAACCAACTCATCCTTAGGCAATGGAAGTAGATCTAAGGGTAAATATGGATTAACCCCATAGACTATCTCGAAAGGTGAGTGCCTTGTAGCAAATGTTGGAGACCTATTATAAGCGAATTCCGCATGAGCCAATTTGATATCCCAATCCTTTTGTGTTTTGCTCACCAAACCCCTTAAAATCGTGCCCAAAGTTCGATTAGTAACCTCCGTTTGCCCATCCGTTTGAGGATGATGAGAAGTACTAAACAACAACTTAGTTCCTACCTTCCTCCATAATGTATTCCAAAAATAGCTTAAGAATTTTGAATCCCTATCCGATAAAATGGTTCTTGGTATCCCATGTAAACGCACTATCGCTCGATAATAAAGATCAACCACGTTACTAGCATCATCCGTCTTATGACAAGCCACAAAATGCGCCATCTTTGAGAACCTATCTACCACAACCATGATTGCATCTTTCCCCCTTTGAGTACGTGGTAGAGCCACAATAAAATCCATCGACACATCCTCCCATGGTCTACTCGGAATTGGCAAAGGAGTGTAGTCTCCCGGTTTGAATTTGCTTTTGGCTATATGGCATGTTACACACTTCCCAACCACTCTCATTACATCTCCTAACATCTTGGGCCAAAAGAAATGTTCCCGTAATACCTCTAATGTCTTTTGAATACCAAAGTGTCCGGCCAACCCTCCTCCATGCGACTCACGTACTAATAACTCCCGAATAGGATGTTTTGGAACACATAAACAATTACCTTTAAAGAGGAACCCATCTTGCATCAAATACTCACCCATAGTCACGGCACCCTCCTTACATCCCGGAACATCTCGCCAAAATCTCCATCTTCCTCATAATAGTCCTTTAGGGTTTCGAACCCTAATAACTTCACCCTTAATGTAGATAACAACGTATACCTCCTCGACAATGCATCCGCCACCACATTACTCTTCCCATCTTTATATTTAGAAGAAAAGTGAAAAGATTGCAAGAATTCAACCCACTTAGCATGCCTTGGATTAAGTTTTTGTTGACCATGGATATATTTCAAAGATTCATGATCCGAGTGAAGTATAAAGTGACTTGGTCTAAGAAAATGACTCCAATGCATTAGAGCCCGAACAATAGCATATAATTCTTTGTCATAGGTAGAATAATTTAACCTTGCCCCATTTCTCCGAAAAATAAGCAATAGGTCTTTTACCTTGAACAAGAACCGCCCCAATCCCCACTCCGCTTGCATCGCATTCTACTTCGAACGGTTGTGAGAAATCCGGTAATGCTAATATTGGCGTCTTACATAACAACCCTTTTATAGTTTCAAACGCCCTTTGGGCTGCCTCGGTCCATACAAAGACCCCCTTCTTCATACATTCAGTAATAGGACTTGTAACGGTACTAAAATATTTGATAAATCTACGATAAAAAGAAGCAAGACCATGAAAAGAACGAACCTCGGTGACGGTTTTAGGCGTGGGCCACGATGCCATGGCTTGAATTTTGGTTTGATCCACTGAAACTCCTCCCTTGGATACCACATACCCTAAGAGCACCACACTCTCCACCAAGAAAGTGCACTTTTCCAACTTCCCAAATAACTTTCTTTCCCTCAAAGTTTCAAAAACCAATCTTAAGTGCATTAGATGATCATTAATAGATTTGCTATAGATTAAAATATCATCCAAGTAAACTACCACAAACCTTCCCAACAATGATTTGAGCATCTCGTTCATCAACCTCATGAAAGTGCTAGGTGCATTAGTAAGACCAAAAGGCATCACTAACCACTCGTATAAACCATGTTTGGTTTTGAACGCCGTCTTCCATTCGTCTCCTTCCCGCATCCTAATTTGATGATAACCACTCCTTAGATCGATCTTTGAGAAGACTACCGATCCATGTAATTCATCTAGCATATCATCCAACCTTGGAATTGGAAACCTATATTTGATTGTGATGTTGTTTACGGCCCTACTATCCACACACATCCTCCATGTCCCATCCTTCTTTGGCACTAGTAATGCCGGCACCGCACAAGGACTCATACTCTCCCTTACATGTTCCTCTCTCCAACAACTCATCAATTTGCCTTTGCAACTCCTTGGTCTCCTCCGGATTGCTTCAATAGGCGGCCTTATTAGGTAGGGCAGCCCCTGGAATTAAATCAATTTGGTGTTCGATCCCTCGTAAAGGTGGTAATCCGGGTGGTAGATCTTCGGGAAAAACGTCCCTAAATTCGTCCAACAACTCCTCCTCCCTCTTCTCATCCTCCCTCTTCTCATCCTCCTTACCTCCTTCGTCGGCCACTAGGGCGTACACCACGTCCCCTTCCTCTATGGCACGTTCTACCTCCCTTTCGCCTATAAACATGGTCTTCTTGTTTTCCTCTTGTCTCTTTGTAGTCATCTCTAACACGGCCTGGGGTGTCATTGGTTTTAGTATGATATTCTTGCCCTTGTTCTTTAATTCATAAACGTTTGCCTTCCCCCGATGCACTACATCTCGATCAAATTGCCATGGACGTCCCAAAAGTAGATGACATGCGTCCATTGGTGTGACATCACACAAGACCTCGTCTTCGTATGACCCCATCTTAATCCCTACCCTCACTTGCCTCGTTACCTCTATAACACTTCCATCCTCCAACCAATGTAGTAAGTAGGGTTTTGGGTGTTTAGTGGTAATTAGGTTAAGTTTGGTCACCATCTCCTCGGAAGCAACGTTAGCACAACTCCATCCGTCAATGATCACGCTACACCACTTGTCTTGGTGATTTGCTTGGGTTGGGTTTGTAGGTTGCGCAACATTAAGTTTCTTGGTAATGGTAATGGAATTCCTTCGCCTCTCATGAAATTTACGCCCTTCATAGTAACTCCCTCCATGGATCGTCTTGAAGATAAAGAAAATCAAGAGCCGAAGCTCTGATACCACTGATGATACGAATTCTTGAGCAAAGAAATCGTCCGCGGAAGCTTTCTTGGAAATCTTGAGAACAATCTTGAATGAATTAGCAAAATAGGGACAATCTTGAAACAATCTTGAAAATAATGAATGATGGATGATGAGATGAACGATGATGATGATGTCGATGGTGGTGATGGCCGTCGATGGTGGTGGTAATGGTGGTTGTTGTTGTAGTTATGACGGTCTTGAGGTGTATCCCCAAGGTAGAAGGATATTTGTTTGCCCTAGACCTATAGGACACTCAATGGTGAATTACTCCCTAGACCTATAAGTTTTAATTCGTGCTAATACTTGAAACGCGACAAATATTAACGGTTCGGATCAACACTCGATGAGTCCTTGAGATTTCTTTAAGAATGCCTTAAAAAGAAAATTTGTAATTTTGACTGAATACTTGATAATTGGATGATAAAAAAAGAAGAACAATGGGTCTATATATAGTATAGATCACACGTCCCAAACATCAATCCCACACGCCTTCTAATATCGAAACCCTAATGAGATTAGAAGTCCTAAACTTAATCTAATGGATTAAAAAAATCCTTATTAAACATACTCTATCCTAGGAATTAAAAAGAATTAAATAGCTAACCCTAATAACCCTAGGATAACAACCTAACAAGATAATAACAAATTGGAACTACCTCGTAACAAACTTGATAACAACTAACAAACTTTCCTAACAAACTTATAACCACCTATAACTAACTTGTAACAACCCCTAAGTTAGTTATGCTTGCAACACAACTCCTACAACCAAGTAGGCCGTGTATCTCCCCGCCGGCACCCTTACCTCCGGCCACCTCCGAGCCTCCGTCCATCGAGTCCCCAACCGTGACCTCCTCTTCAACGCTATCCATATTTGGATCAACGACAACAACAACAACTACCACAACAACAACTACCACAACAACAACAACAATAACAACTACAACAACAACGACAAAAACTACAACAACAAGAAAAACAACAACAAAACCAACCACGACAATAACAACAACAACAACAATAACAAGTACAACAACAACAACTACTACAACGACAACGACTACTGTAAGAACATCAAAAACAACAACAACTGATGCGGGAGCATTAGCAAGGGTTCGAGGTCGTGACCCACGACCCAAGGAAAGATTAAAAATGTTCGATATGGGTTCGATACGGATTTTTAAGTTAGCTTGGAAAGACGTATTGAAGGAACAAGGGAAGGTAGCGGGAAACTACCTTGGAAGTCGCACCAAGAGTGGCGACATGAAGGGCACGAAACCCTAGATTAATTAGGGTTTGTGTTTTATTCTTTTTGTTATTTTAATTAGTTTTGTTATTTAATTAATTAAGTTTGTTACTAGTTTGTTACAACTAGGTTGTTAAGGTTGTTACAAGGTGGTTACAAAGTTAGTTATTAGTTAGTTATGAGTTTGTTATTAAGTTGTTAGGGTTTGTTACTACAACTTAATCTTTTATTTATTAGTTTATCTTTTAAGATTTAATAAGGATTATTTTAATCCATAAGATAGAATTAGGAAAGTAAAATAAGTAGTAGTAGTACTCGGTTGGGACGGATGTCTTGGGAACCGTGTAGTAGTCGTTTTTCTTTCCTATTTCGATTCTAAGTTTGTGACGGATGACCTTACTATAAATAGGCATCCTTAGTTGTTTGTTTTAGATTATTCAAGTTATAAATTAAAAACCTTTTGTTAAGTTTTACTTACAAATCTAAAGTATCTGTGTGAGCTTTAAAACCCGAAGTATCTGTGTGAGCTTCAAAATAATTGAGAGAATATCTGTGTGAGTTTGATCAATTATCCTATCCATCGACATACATAATTCATTCATTAAATCGTTTCACAAATCTTTCAAGTATTAAGTGCCGTGCCTTATTACGTCATCAAGATTCATCGATCAAGAACCACCAAGAACGATCACCACCGTTGACCACCCGTTGACCGCCGCCACGTCAGCCTGCCGTGCTGCCACGTCATCACCACCGTGCCACCATTCATCCTTTTTCATCTTTCTTGGTTACTTTTTCATTCTTTATTCATTTAAGATTGTAATATTTCTTTAGTATTTTTATTCCGCTGCAACATCCGTATTTTTGTTGATTATCTTTATTGATTATCACCCCAAATACGCATCAAATTGGTATCAGAGCTTCGGCTCTTGGTCTAATTTTTATTACACCAGTTCTTGGGAAAGTTTGTCAACATGGTAGGATCTCAAGATGGAGAAGAAAAATCATGGGAGGAGAGCAATATGGAGTTAAAATCCGAAATCCAAGAGCTCAAGTATCTCATAAAGACTATGATGACCAAAGGAGGTCATAAGAAAACGGGGGAGTCCTCATCTAGGGCGAGTGACTCGGAAGAAGAAGCTGAATTTAAGGGCAAGACTTGGGACAAGAACGATGATGATAGAGGTCTCAAACTTGACATCCCTGAATTCAAAGGAGACATGGATCCGGAAGATTTCTTGGAGTGGCTAAGACAAACGGAGAGAGTCTTTGAGTACAAGGAATACGATGACCGGAAGCAGTTCAAAGTTGCTATATTAAAGCTTACCAAGTACGCTTCACTATGGTATGAAAATCTGGTGAGACAAAGAAAGAAGCAACACAAAGAAAAGATTAAGTCTTGGGCAAAGTTGAAAAAGCACATGGTAAAGAAATTCTTGCCAAAGGACTACAATCAAGAAAATTACCTAAAACTCCATTCTTTAACTCAAGATAATATGTCCGTCTCAGAATACATTCGGGAATTTGAAAAGATGACTATTGTATGTGATCTAGATGAGAGGGAGGAGTTGAAAGTTGCTAGATTTATTCGTGGTTTAGTACCAACCCTAGCTTCAAGGGTTGAGATTCAAAACTATGAAGATTACTATGATGTGTGCAGGATTGCTTTGAAGTTTGAAAGACATGACCAGGCAAAGAAAGTAAATTCTTATAAAAGCACAAGAGTCGGAGAAGGCTCATCATCATACACCACCAATACCGCGCCTAAGAAGGAGGCGTCGAAGGAAGAGGCGGCCGAAAAGGCCAAAGGAGCATTCAAGCCAAGTATTCCTGATCCTAGAGGGAGTACAATTAGAAGATGTTATAAGTGTCAAGGCTATGGACACATCGCTACGGATTGCCCTCAAAAGAGAACCTTATCCATTCAAGAACTTCAAGGTATGGTTCCAAACTTTGTTGTACCTGAAATTGTTGAGGAGGAGAAAATTGAGGAGGAAAAGGAGGATAGGAAAGTCGTGGGAGCCGAGAGTGAGGACGAAGGAGAGTGCCTCGTAGTACGTGCTTTACATGTGGAGTCCACGATGGAGGGTGAGGAACAAAGAGATAATGTGTTCCATACTCGTTGTAAGGTAGAGGGAAAAAAGTGCGACTTGATTATTGATAGCGGGTCTTGCACTAATGTGGTTTCAAAAACCTTAGTTTCGGAGTTGGAGTTAAGTATTAGGGCTAGAGAAAAACCATATAAGTTGCAATGGTTAGATGGAAACCAAGGAGTACGGGTAGAAAAACAAGCCTTAATTTCTTTCAACATTGGACCTTATGAGGATAAACTGTGGTGTGACATCGTCCCTATGAACGCATGTCATATATTACTTGGAAGGCCTTGGCAATACGATAGGAACGTTATACATGATGGGAGAGCAAATGTATATAGCGTTACTAAAGGAGGTACCATCTATGATCTCCAACCTTTATCAAGAATCAAACCTAGGCCACATAATTCAAAGAAGAGTTTGTTTATGGAGGTAGGAGAGGGGTCATCAAGCGAGGAGGCCGCGGGAACGGTTAAGCGAGAGGTTGGGTTGGTTGAGATTCATGGGGGAGATGGTAGTTGTGAGGGGCTGCCGAGTAAGGAGGAGCGCGGAGGTTTGGAGGGTGCGACAACCGTGCGCTTGGTGGAGGAAGTTGGCCGTGAAGTTGCTAGGGCCAAAGGCAAGGAGTCCATGGTGCATAAGGACTTTTGGAACATGAAGTTGATGAGTCAAGGAAACCGTGTTCTCAACGAATCAAGGGCTAACATATCCAAGTCTACTCGAGAGTTACATGATCTTAATTTGAGGTCAAATTCTCAAAAACTGAGAGAGTATGATGCGGGAGCATTAGCAAGGGTTCGAGGTCGTGACCCACGACCCAAGGAAAGATTAAAAATGTTCGATATGGGTTCGATACGGATTTTTAAGTTAGCTTGGAAAGACGTATTGAAGGAACAAGGGAAGGTAGCGGGAAACTACCTTGGAAGTCGCACCAAGAGTGGCGACATGAAGGGCACGAAACCCTAGATTAATTAGGGTTTGTGTTTTATTCTTTTTGTTATTTTAATTAGTTTTGTTATTTAATTAATTAAGTTTGTTACTAGTTTGTTACAACTAGGTTGTTAAGGTTGTTACAAGGTGGTTACAAAGTTAGTTATTAGTTAGTTATGAGTTTGTTATTAAGTTGTTAGGGTTTGTTACTACAACTTAATCTTTTATTTATTAGTTTATCTTTTAAGATTTAATAAGGATTATTTTAATCCATAAGATAGAATTAGGAAAGTAAAATAAGTAGTAGTAGTACTCGGTTGGGACGGATGTCTTGGGAACCGTGTAGGAGTCGTTTTTCTTTCCTATTTCGATTCTAAGTTTGTGACGGATGACCTTACTATAAATAGGCATCCTTAGTTGTTTGTTTTAGATTATTCAAGTTATAAATTAAAAACCTTTTGTTAAGTTTTACTTACAAATCTAAAGTATCTGTGTGAGCTTTAAAACCCGAAGTATCTGTGTGAGCTTCAAAATAATTGAGAGAATATCTGTGTGAGTTTGATCAATTATCCTATCCATCGACATACATAATTCATTCATTAAATCGTTTCACAAATCTTTCAAGTATTAAGTGCCGTGCCTTATTACGTCATCAAGATTCATCGATCAAGAACCACCAAGAACGATCACCACCGTTGACCACCCGTTGACCGCCGCCACGTCAGCCTGCCGTGCTGCCACGTCATCACCACCGTGCCACCATTCATCCGTTTTCATCTTTCTTGGTTACTTTTTCATTCTTTATTCATTTAAGATTGTAATATTTCTTTAGTATTTTTATTCCGCTGCAACATCCGTATTTTTGTTGATTATCTTTATTAATTATCACCCCAAATAACCACCTATAACTAACTTGTAACAACCCCTAAGTTAGTTATGCTTGCAACACAACTCCTACAACCAAGTAGGCCGTGTATCTC
>CM055312.2:48033701-48041201 GCA_029255685.2 Silene conica | reverse complement strand
ACGACAACAACAACAATAACAACAACTACTACGTCTACTATTACTATAACTACTACTATAACGACAAAAACAACAACTACCACAACAACAACAACAACAGCAAGGACAACAACAACAACAGCAAGGACAACTACAACAACAACAACCCCCACAACAACAACTATAACTACAACTACTACTACTACTACTACTACTACTACTACTACTACTACTACTACTACTATTACTATTACAACGACAACAACAACAATAACAACGACAAAAACAACAAAAACAACCACAAAAACAACTACAATGACAGCAACTACGACGACGACAACAACAACAACAACAACAACAACAACTACTACTATTACTACTACTACTACTACAACAACGACAACAACAACAATAACAACAACAACGACTACCACAACAACCACAACAACAACAACAACAACAACTACAACTACAACAACAACGACAACAACTACAACAGCAACAACAACAAGAAAAACAACAACAAAACCAACAACGACAATAACAACAACAACAACAATAACAAGTACAACAACAACAACTACTACAACGGCAACGACTACTGTAACAACATCAAAAACAACAACAATAACAACAACCACACAACAATGTCAATAATAACAACGACAACAACAACAACAACAACTACTAGTACTATTACTACAACAACAAAAACAACAACTTCCACAACAACAACAACAGCAAGGACAACTACAACAACAACAACCCCCACAACAACAACTATAACTACAACTACTACTACTACTACTACTACTACTACTACTACTACTACTACTATTACTATTACAACGACAACAACAACAATAACAACGACAAAAACAACAAAAACAACCACAAAAACAACTACAATGACAGCAACTACGACGACGACAACAACAACAACAACAACAACAACTACTACTATTACTACTACTACTACTACAACAACGACAACAACAACAATAACAACAACAACGACTACCACAACAACCACAACAACAACAACAACAACTACAACTACAACAACAACGACAACAACTACAACAGCAACAACAACAAGAAAAACAACAACAAAACCAACAACGACAATAACAACAACAACAACAATAACAAGTACAACAACAACAACTACTACAACGGCAACGACTACTGTAACAACATCAAAAACAACAACAATAACAACAACCACACAACAATGTCAATAATAACAACGACAACAACAACAACAACAACTACTAGTACTATTACTACAACAACAAAAACAACAACTTCCACAACAACAACAACAGCAAGGACAACAACAACAACTACCACAACAACAACAACAATAACAACTACAACAACAACGACAAAAACTACAACAACAAGAAAAACAACAACAAAACCAACCACGACAATAACAACAACAACAACAATAACAAGTACAACAACAACTACTACTACAACGGCAACGACTACTGTAACAACATCAAAAACAACAACTACAACCACACAACAATGTCAATAATAATAACAACAACAACAACAACAACAACTACAACAGCAACAAAAACTACTTCAACAACAAAAACAATAACAACAACAACAACAACAACAAAGACGACGACAACAATGACAACGACAACAACAACCACAACAACCACAACAATAACAGCAACAACAACAATAACAACAACAACAAGGACATCAACAACAACTACAATAACATCAACAAGGACAACAACAACAACGACAACAACTACGACGACAACAACAACAACAACAACTACGACGACAACAACAACAACTACGACGACAACAACAACAAGAACGACAATAACAGCGACGACGACAACAACAACAATAACAACAACTACTACGTCTACTATTACTATAACTACTACTATAACGACAAAAAAAACAACTACCACAACAACAACAACAACAGCAAGGACAACAACAACAACAGCAAGGACAACAAAAACAACAGCAAGGACAACAACAACCACAACAACAACGACAATAAAAACAACAAGAACAACTACAACAACAAGAACAACAACAACAACAACAACCCCCACAACAACAACTATAACTACAACTACTACTACTACTACTACTACTACTACTACTATTACTATTACAACGACAACAACAACAATAACAACGACAAAAACAACAAAAACAACCACAAAAACAACTACAATGACAGCAACTACGACGACGACAACAACAACAACAACTACAACAACAACTACTACTATTACTACTACTACTACTACAACAACGACAACAACAACAATAACAACAACGACTACCACAACAACCACAACAACAACAACAACAACAACTACAACTACAACAACAACGACAACAACTACAACAGCAACAACAACAAGAAAAACAACAACAAAACCAACAACGACAATAACAACAACAACAACAATAACAAGTACAACAACAACTACTACAACGGCAACGACTACTGTAACAACATCAAAAACAACAACAATAACAACAACCACACAACAATGTCAATAATAACAACGACAACAACAACAACAACAACAACAACAACAACAACAACAACAAAAACTACAACAACAACAACAACAACAACAACAACAACAACAAAAACAACAACAACAACAACAACAACAACAACAAAAACAACAACAACAACAACAACAACAACAAAGACATCAACAACCACAACAACGACGACAACAACAACAACAACAACATGGACATCAACAACAACAACAACAATAACTACAACAACATCATCAACAAGGACAACAACAACAACGACAACAACGACAACAACCATAACAACAACAACAACAACAACAACAACAACAAAACCAAACAACTACTACCAAATAACCACAACAACAACAACAACAACAGCAACAACAACAACAACAACAACAAGAACAACAACAACAACAACAACTACGACAACAATTACAACAATAACACCACAACAACAACAACAACAACCACAACAACAACTACAACGACAGCAACAACAACAAAAACAACAATAACAGCATCCCCAACAACAACAACAACAACAACAACAACAACAACCTCAACAACAACAACAACCACAACAACAACTACAACAACAACGACGACAACAACAACAATAACAACAACATCAGCAACAACAACAACAACGACAACAACATCGACGACGACAACAACAACAACAACTACAATTACTACTACTACAACGACAACAACAACAACAATAACAACAACTATTACCACAACAACAACAACTACAACAACAACAACGACAACAACTACAACAACCACAACCACAACAACAACAACAACAACAAAAACAACAACTATTACCACAACAACAACAACAACAACAACAACAACAACAACAACAACTACTACTACTAGTACAATTACTACAACGACAAAAACAACAACTTCCACAACAACAACAACAGCAAGGACAACAACAACAACTACCACAACAACAACAACAATAACAACTACAACAACAACGACAAAAACTACAACAACAAGAAAAACAACAACAAAACCAACCACGACAATAACAACAACAACAACAATAACAAGTACAACAACAACAACTACTACAACGGTAACGACTACTGTAACAACATCAAAAACAACAACAACAACCACACAACAATGTCAATAATAATAACAACAACACAACAACAACTACAACAACAACAAAAACTACAACTTCAACAACAAAAACAATAACAACAACAACAACAACAAAGACGACGACAACAATGACAACGACAACAACAACCACAACAACCACAACAATAACAACAACAACAACAATAACAACAACAACAAGGACATCAACAACAACTACAATAACATCAACAAGGACAACAACAACAACAACAACAACGACAACAACTACGACGACAACAACAACAACAACAACTACGACGACAACAACAACAACTACGACGACAACAGCGACGACGACAACAACAACAATAACAACAACTACTACGTCTACTATTACTATAACTACTACTATAACGACAAAAACAACAACTACCACAACAACAACAACAACAGCAAGGACAAAAACAACAACAGCAAGGACAACAAAAACAACAGCAAGGACAACAACAACCACAACAACAACGACAATAAAAACAACAAGAACAACTACAACAACAACAACAACAACAACAACAACAACAACAACAACAACAACCCCCACAACAACAACTATAACTACAACTACTACTACTACTACTACTACTACTACTACTACTACTACTACTACTACTATTACTATTACAACGACAACAACAACAATAACAACGACAAAAACAACAAAAACAACCACAAAAACAACTACAATGACAGCAACTACGACGACGACAACAACAACAACAACAACAACTACTACTATTACTACTACTACTACTACAACAACGACAACACCAACAATAACAACAACAACGACTACCACAACAACCACAACAACAACAACAACAACAACTACAACTACAACAACAACGACAACAACTACAACAGCAACAACAACAAGAAAAACAACAACAAAACCAACAACGACAATAACAACAACAACAACAATAACAAGTACGACAACAACAACTACTACAACGGCAACGACTACTGTAACAACATCAAAAACAACAACAATAACAACAACCACACAACAATGTCAATAATAACAACGACAACAACAACAACAACAACAACAACTAGTACTATTACTACAACGACAAAAACAACAACTTCCACAACAACAACAACAGCAAGGACAACAACAACAACTACCACAACAACAACTACCACAACAACAACAACAATAACAACTACAACAACAACGACAAAAACTACAACAACAAGAAAAACAACAACAAAACCAACCACGACAATAACAACAACAACAACAATAACAAGTACAACAACAACAACTACTACAACGGCAACGACTACTGTAACAACATCAAAAACAACAACTACAACCACACAACAATGTCAATAATAATAACAACAACAACAACAACAACAACTACAACAGCAACAAAAACTACAACTTCAACAACAAAAACAATAACAACAGCAACAACAACAAAGACGACGACAACAATGACAACGACAACAACAACCACAACAACCACAACAATAACAGCAACAACAACAATAACAACAACAACAAGGACATCAACAACAACTACAATAACATCAACAAGGACAACAACAACAACGACAACAACTACGACGACAACAACAACAACAACTACGACGACAACAACAACAACTACGACGACAACAACAACAAGAACGACAATAACAGCGACGACGACAACAACAACAATAACAACAACTACTACGTCTACTATTACTATAACTACTACTATAACGACAAAAACAACAACTACCACAACAACAACAACAACAGCAAGGACAACAACAACAACAACAGCAAGGACAACAAAAACAACAGCAAGGACAACAACAACCACAACAACAACGACAATAAAAACAACAAGAACAACTACAACAACAAGAACAACAACAACAACAACAACAACAACCCCCACAACAACAACTATAACTACAACTACTACTACTACTACTACTACTACTACTACTACTATTACTATTACAACGACAACAACAACAATAACAACGACAAAAACAACAAAAACAACCACAAAAACAACTACAATGACAGCAACTACGACGACGACAACAACAACAACAACAACAACTACTACTATTACTACTACTACTACTACAACAACGACAACAACAACAATAACAACAACAACGACTACCACAACAACCACAACAACAACAACAACAACAACTACAACTACAACAACAACGACAACAACTACAACAGCAACAACAACAAGAAAAACAACAACAAAACCAACAACGACAATAACAACAACAACAACAATAACAAGTACAACAACAACTACTACAACGGCAACGACTACTGTAACAACATCAAAAACAACAACAATAACAACAACCACACAACAATGTCAATAATAACAACGACAACAACAACAACAACAACAACAACAACAACAACAACAACGACTACCACAACAACCACAACAACAACAACAACAACAACTACAACTACAACAACAACGACAACAACTACAACAGCAACAACAACAAGAAAAACAACAACAAAACCAACAACGACAATAACAACAACAACAACAATAACAAGTACGACAACAACAACTACTACAACGGCAACGACTACTGTAACAACATCAAAAACAACAACAATAACAACAACCACACAACAATGTCAATAATAACAACGACAACAACAACAACAACAACAACAACTAGTACTATTACTACAACGACAAAAACAACAACTTCCACAACAACAACAACAGCAAGGACAACAACAACAACTACCACAACAACAACTACCACAACAACAACAACAATAACAACTACAACAACAACGACAAAAACTACAACAACAAGAAAAACAACAACAAAACCAACCACGACAATAACAACAACAACAACAATAACAAGTACAACAACAACAACTACTACAACGGCAACGACTACTGTAACAACATCAAAAACAACAACTACAACCACACAACAATGTCAATAATAATAACAACAACAACAACAACAACAACTACAACAGCAACAAAAACTACAACTTCAACAACAAAAACAATAACAACAGCAACAACAACAAAGACGACGACAACAATGACAACGACAACAACAACCACAACAACCACAACAATAACAGCAACAACAACAATAACAACAACAACAAGGACATCAACAACAACTACAATAACATCAACAAGGACAACAACAACAACGACAACAACTACGACGACAACAACAACAACAACTACGACGACAACAACAACAACTACGACGACAACAACAACAAGAACGACAATAACAGCGACGACGACAACAACAACAATAACAACAACTACTACGTCTACTATTACTATAACTACTACTATAACGACAAAAACAACAACTACCACAACAACAACAACAACAGCAAGGACAACAACAACAACAACAGCAAGGACAACAAAAACAACAGCAAGGACAACAACAACCACAACAACAACGACAATAAAAACAACAAGAACAACTACAACAACAAGAACAACAACAACAACAACAACAACAACCCCCACAACAACAACTATAACTACAACTACTACTACTACTACTACTACTACTACTACTACTACTACTACTATTATTACTATTACAACGACAACAACAACAATAACAACGACAAAAACAACAAAAACAACCACAAAAACAACTACAATGACAGCAACTACGACGACGACAACAACAACAACAACAACAACAACTACTACTATTACTACTACTACTACTACAACAACGACAACAACAACAATAACAACAACAACGACTACCACAACAACCACAACAACAACAACAACAACAACT
>CM055312.2:48011201-48016201 GCA_029255685.2 Silene conica | reverse complement strand
ACAACAACAACAACAAGGACAACAACAACCACAACAACGACGACGACAACAACAACAACAACAACTACCACTACTACTACTATTACTACTACTGCTACTACAACGACAACAACAACAACACCAACAAGGACAACAACAACAACAACAAGGACAACAAGGACAACAACAACCACAACAACAACGGCAATAACAACAACAAGAACAACAACTACAACTACAACAACAACAACAACCTCCACCACAACAACGGAGAGGTGGTGAGGGAGCATTCGAAGGAGGGGCAGCAAGTTCCTAGCGAAGTGGGAAGTGAACCAAGGGTCAATGGTTCGAGTAAGGTGGCTGCAAGGGTGGTTAATCTAGGTAAGGTGGTTACCGGAGTAAGCAATCTTAAAAACAAAATTGCACGGGCAGAAACTTGTGGGATTGATACTAACCATGTTGCAGGCGATCCATTCCCATATTCGGTTGTAGATAGCTTGGTTCGATCCAAGTCGAGAGAAGCGGGGTTTGTTTCGAGTCAAGGGGGTTATGATTCTCCTTTAGATTTGAGCATGGGCCGGATTCCCTATATGAAGAGTAGTGAGGTGAAGCGTGAGCCATGGGCAGCAACTAGTTTGGAGGAGATTGGTAGGTTGTTGCGAGGGGCGAGTTGGGGACGACCCAAGAAACGAGAGATAGAGGGTGTGCTAGGTGAAGGGTGCGGTAATACTTCTCTAAAACTAAGCCTATGTCACTTTCTTGGGGAGCATGGCCGAGAATTTAATGAGGAGGGCGAAGTGGTGTCGCGTGATGATACTAGGAAGTGCGGCCACTTGATGAACAACTTAGCATATCAACCCTTGTTCGTTCTGGCAGGAAATATGTCCCGGGATCACAAGTTCTTGAACACTAAACATCAAGAATTGAGGTCAATTCTCTTTAAAGGAGGAGGGGATGACACAAATATGGATAGGGTTCGATCTTGTTTCAATACTCGGGGTTCGAAGGGACGATTCATGTTAACCATATTATCTTTATTCATCTTATGGTTAATATATGGTCTAGTAATGGTTCGATGGATTCTACAACCGTGGCCTAATGAAGTAAGAATGAAGATCAAAACAAGACAATATGGGGGTAGGCTAAGGTGGACGAACCACCGTGTGGAAGGAAGGATCACGACAGGGTTCTTGGGCACGAATCCCAAAGTCCGTGTGGCTGTTAAGTTAACACCACCACAACAACAACAACAACAACAACAACAACAACCACAATAACAACAACAACCACAACAACTACAACGACAACAACAACGACGACAACAACAACAACAACAACAACCACAACAACAACAACAACAAACACAACAATAACTACAACAACAACAACGACGATCACAACAACAACAACAACACCACCAACAACAACAACAACAACAACAAAAAACAACAATAACAACATCCCCAACAACAACAACAAGGACATCAACAACAACAACAACAACAACAACAACAACAACAACCACAACAACAACAACAACCACAACAACAACTACAACAACAACAACAACAACAACAACAACAACAACAACAACTACAACAACAGCGACGACGACAACAACAACAATAACAACAACAACAACAACAATAACAACAACTACTACTTCTACTATTACTACAACTACTACTACAACGACAAAAACAACAACTTCCACAACAACAACAACAACAACAACAGCAACGACAACAACAACCACAACAACCACATAAACGACAACAACAACAACAACAACAACAACAAGGACATCAACAACAACAACAACAACAACAACAACAACAACAACAACAACAACAACAACAACAACAACAAGGACATCAACAACAACAACAACAACAGCAAGGACAATAACAACAACAACAGCAAGGACAACAAAAACAACAGCAAGGACAACAACAACCACAACAACAACGAAAATAAAAACAACAATAACAACTACAACAACAACAACAACAACCACCACCACAACAACAAAAATAACAACAACAACGACTACCACAACAACCAGAACAACAACAACAACAACAACTAGAACTACAACAACAACAACGACAACAACTACAACAGCAACAACAACAAGAAAAACAACAACAAAACCAACAACGACAATAACAACAACAACAACAACAATAACAAGTACAACAACAACAACTACTACAACGGCAACGACTACTGTAACAACATCAAAAACAAAAACAATAACAACAACCACACAACAATGTCAATAATAACAACGACAACAACAACAACAACAACAACAACAACAACAACAACAACAACAACAACAACAACAACAACAACAAGGACATCAACAACCACAACAACGACGACAACAACAACAACATGGACATCAACGACAACAAAAATAACTACTACAACATCATCAACAAGGACAACAACAACAACGACAACAAAAACAACGACAACAACCATAACAACAACTACGACAACAATTACAACAATAACACCACAACAACAACAACAACAACAACAAGCACAACAACAACTACAACGACAGCAACAACAACAAAAACAACAATAACAGCATCCCCAACAACAACAACATGGACATCAACAACAACAACAACAACAACAACAACAACAACCTCAACAACAACAACAACCACAACAACAACTACAACAACAACAACGACAACAACAACAACAATAACAACAACAACAACAACAACAACAACGACAACAACAGCGACGACGACAACAACAACAACTACAATTACTACTACTACAACGACAACAACTACAACAATAACAACAACTATTACCACAACAACAACAACTACAACAACAACTACAACAACAACGACAACAACTACAACAACCACAACTACAACAACAACAACTACTACTACTATTACTACAACGACAAAAACAACAACTTCCACAACAACAACAACAGCAAGGACAACAACAACAGCAAGGACAACAACAACCACAACAACGACGACGACGACGACAACAAAAACAACAACAACAACAACAACAAGGACATCAACAACAACAACAATAACTACAACAACATCATCAACAAGGACAACAACAACAACAACAACAACGACAACAACTACGACAATAACAACAACAACAACTGCCACAACCATAACAACAACGACAACGACAACAACAACAACAACCACAACAACAACAACCACAACTACAACGACAACAACAACGACGACAACAACCAACGACCACAACAACAACAACAACTAGAACGACAACAACAACGACGACAACAACCAACAACAACAACAACAACAACAATAACAACATCCCCAACAACAACATACAACAACAACAACAACCACAACAACAACAACAACAACAAGGACATCAACAACAACAACAACAACAACAACAACAACAACAACAACAACAACAACAACAACAACAACAACCACAACAACAACAACAACAACAACAACAACAACAACAACAACTACAACAACAGCGACGACGACAACAACAACAATAACAACAACAACAACAACAATAACAACAACTACTACTTCTACTATTACTACAACTACTACTACAACGACAAAAACAACAACTTCCACAACAACAACAACAACAACAACAGCAACGACAACAACAACCACAACAACCACATAAACGACAACAACAACAACAACAACAACAACAAGGACATCAACAACAACAACAACAACAACAACAACAACAACAACAACAACAACAACAAGGACATCAACAACAACAACAACAACAGCAAGGACAATAACAACAACAACAGCAAGGACAACAAAAACAACAGCAAGGACAACAACAACCACAACAACAACGAAAATAAAAACAACAATAACAACTACAACAACAACAACAACAACCACCACCACAACAACAAAAATAACAACAACAACGACTACCACAACAACCACAACAACAACAACAACAACAACTAGAACTACAACAACAACAACGACAACAACTACAACAGCAACAACAACAAGAAAAACAACAACAAAACCAACAACGACAATAACAACAACAACAACAACAATAACAAGTACAACAACAACAACTACTACAACGGCAACGACTACTGTAACAACATCAAAAACAAAAACAATAACAACAACCACACAACAATGTCAATAATAACAACGACAACAACAACAACAACAACAACAACAACAACAACAACAACAACAACAACAACAACAACAACAAGGACATCAACAACCACAACAACGACGACAACAACAACAACATGGACATCAACGACAACAAAAAAAACTACTACAACATCATCAACAAGGACAACAACAACAACGACAACAAAAACAACGACAACAACCATAACAACAACTACGACAACAATTACAACAATAACACCACAACAACAACAACAACAACAACAAGCACAACAACAACTACAACGACAGCAACAACAACAAAAACAACAATAACAGCATCCCCAACAACAACAACATGGACATCAACAACAACAACAACAACAACAACAACAACAACAACCTCAACAACAACAACAACCACAACAACAACTACAACAACAACAACGACAACAACAACAACAATAACAACAACAACAACAACAACAACAACGACAACAACAGCGACGACGACAACAACAACAACTACAATTACTACTACTACAACGACAACAACTACAACAATAACAACAACTATTACCACAACAACAACAACTACAACAACAACTACAACAACAACGACAACAACTACAACAACCACAACTACAACAACAACAACTACTACTACTATTACTACAACGACAAAAACAACAACTTCCACAACAACAACAACAGCAAGGACAACAACAACAGCAACAACGACGACGACGACGACAACAAAAACAACAACAACAACAACAACAAGGACATCAACAACAACAACAATAACTACAACAACATCATCAACAAGGACAACAACAACAACAACAACAA
>CM055312.2:47998701-48003701 GCA_029255685.2 Silene conica | reverse complement strand
GACATCAACAACAACCACAACAACAACAACAACAACAACAACAACAAAAACAACAATAACAACATCCCCAACAACAACAACAAGGACATCAACAACAACCACAACTACAACAACCACAACAAGAACTACAACAACAACAACAACAACAACAACAACAACAACGACAACAATAGCGATGACGACAACAACAACAATAACAACAACTACTACTTCTACTATTACTACAACTACTACTACAACGACAAAAACAACAACTTCCACAACAACAACAACAACAACAGGAAGGACAACAACAACCACAAAAACGACGACAACAACAACAACAACAACAACAACAACAAGGACATCAAAAACAACAACAACAATGACATCAACTACGACAACAACAACGACAACAACAACAACAACAACAACAACAACAACAACAACAACAACAACAACAACAACAACAACAACAACGACAACAACAACTGCCACAACAACAACAACAACGACAACAACCACAACAACCATAACAACAACAACAACAACACCAACAAAACCAAACAACTACAACGACAACAACCACAACAACAACAACAACAACTAAGACAACAACAACACGACCACAACAACAACAACAACAACAACCACAACAATAACAACAACCACAATAACAACTACAACGACAACAACAACCACGACAACAACCAACAACAACAACAAAAACAACAATAACAACATCCCCAACAACAACAACAACAACAACTTCCACAACAAAAACAATAACAGCAAGGACAACAACAACAACAAAAACAACAATAACAACATCCCCAACAACAACAACAACAACAACTTCCACAACAAAAACAATAACAGCAAGGACAACAACAACCACAACAACAACAACAACAACAACCACAACAAGGACCTCAACAACAACAACTACAATAACTATAACAACATCATCAACAAGGACAACAACAACAACAACAACAACAACGACAACAACTACGACAACAATAACAACAACAACAACAACAGCGACGACGACAACAATAACAATAACAACAACTACTACTTCTACTATTACTACAACTACTACTACAACGACAAAAACAACAACTACCACAACAACAACAACAACCACAACAACAGCAAGGACAACAACAACAACAACAACTGCCAGAACAACAACAACAACCACAACAACCACAACAACCACAACAACAACAACTACAACAACAACAAAACCAAACAACTACAACGACAACAACCGCAACAACAACAACAACAACAACAACAACAACAAAAACAACAACTACGACAACAACAACACCACCACCACCACAACAACAACAACAACCACAACAACTACAACGACAACAACAACGACGACAACAACCAACAACAACAACAACAACAACAATAACAACATCCCCAACAACAACAACAAGAACATCAACAACAACAACAACAACCACAACAACAACAACAACAAGGACATCAACAACAACCACAACAACAACAACAACAACAACAACAACAACAACAACAACAACGACAACAACAACAGCGACAACAACAAAAGCGACGACGACAACAACAACAATAACAACAACTACTACTTCTACTATTACTACAACTACTACTAGAATAACAACAACTACTACTTCCACAACAACAACAATAACAGCAAGGACAACAACAACCACAGCAACGACGACAACAACAACAAGGACATCAAAAACAACAACAATAACTACAACAATATCATCAACAAGGACAACAACAACAACAATGGCAACAACTACGACAACAACAACAACAACAACAACAACAACAACAACAACAACAACTGCCACAACAACAACAACAACGACAACAACCACAACAACCATAACAAAAAAAACTACAACAACACCAAAACCAAACAACTACAAAGACAACAACAACACCACCACCACAACAACAACAACCAACACAACAACAACAACCACAACAACAACTACAACCACGACTACAACCACAACAACAACAACAACAAAAACAACAACAACAACAACAACAACAACAACAACAACAACAAAAACAACAATAACGACATCCCCAACAACAACAACAACAAGGACATCAACAACAACCACAACAACAACAAAAACAACAATAACCACATCCCCAACAACAACAACAACAACAACAACAACAACAACAATAGCGACGACGACAACAACAACAATAACAATAACAACAACTACTACTTCTACTATTTGATGCGTATTTGGGATGATAATCAATAAAGATAATCAACAAAAATACGGATGTTGCAGCGGAATAAAAATACTAATAAAATAATACAATCTTGAACGAATAAAGAACGAAAAAGTAACCAAGAAAGATGAAAACGGATGAATGGTGGCACGGTGGTGGTGACGTGGCAGCACGGCAGGGCTGACGTGGCACGGTGGTGGTGGTTCTTGGACGTTCTTGATGAATCTTGGATGAATCTTGATGACGTAATAAGGCACAGCACTTAATACTTGAAAGATTTGTGAAACGATTTGATGAATGAATTATGTATGTCGATGGATAGGAATAATTGATCAAACTCACACAGATATTCTCTCAATTATTTTGAAGCTCACACAGATACTTCGGGTTTTAAAGCTCACACAGATACTTTAGATTTGTAAGTAAAACTTAACAAAAGGTTTTTAATTTATAACTTGAATAATCATAAAACAAACAACTAAGGATGCCTATTTATAGTAAGGTCATCCGTCACAAACTAGAATCGAAATAGGACACAAAATAAGAACCCTACACGGTTCCCAATACTCGGCCAAACCGTGTATTCTACTCCTCCTAGGGTTTCTATTTCTATCCTATGGATTAAAGATAATCCTTATTTAATCTAAAAGATAAAATAACAAATAAAAGATCAAGTTGTAGTAACAAATCCTAACAACTTAATAACAAACTCATAACTAACAAATAACTAACTTTGTAACTACCTTGTAACAACCTTAACAACCTAGTTGTAACAAACTAGTAACAAACTTAATTAATTAAATAACAAAACTAATTAAAATAACAAAAAGAATAAAACACAAACCCTAATTAATCTAGGGTTTCGTGCCCTTCATGTCGCCACTCTTGGTGCGACTTCCAAGGTAGTTTCCCGCTACCTTCCCTTGTTCCTTCAATACGTCTTTCCAAGCTAACTTAAAAATCCGTATCGAACCCATATCGAACATTTTTAATCTTTCCTTGGGTCGTGGGTCACGACCTCGAACCCTTGCTAATGCTCCCGCATCATACTCTCTCAGTTTTTGAGAATTTGACCTCAAATTAAGATCATGTAACTCTCGAGTAGACTTGGATATGTTAGCCCTTGATTCGTTGAGAACACGGTTTCCTTGACTCATCAACTTCATGTTCCAAAAGTCCTTATGCACCATGGACTCCTTGCCTTTGGCCCTAGCAACTTCACGGCCAACTTCCTCCACCAAGCGCACGGTTGTCGCACCCTCCAAACCTCCGCGCTCCTCCTTACTCGGCAGCCCCTCACAACTACCATCTCCCCCATGAATCTCAACCAACCCAACCTCTCGCTTAACCGTTCCCGCGGCCTCCTCGCTTGATGACCCCTCTCCTACCTCCATAAACAAACTCTTCTTTGAATTATGTGGCCTAGGTTTGATTCTTGATAAAGGTTGGAGATCATAGATGGTACCTCCTTTAGTAACGCTATATACATTTGCTCTCCCATCATGTATAACGTTCCTATCGTATTGCCAAGGCCTTCCAAGTAATATATGACATGCGTTCATAGGGACGATGTCACACCACAGTTTATCCTCATAAGGTCCAATGTTGAAAGAAATTAAGGCTTGTTTTTCTACCCGTACTCCTTGGTTTCCATCTAACCATTGCAACTTATATGGTTTTTCTCTAGCCCTAATACTTAACTCCAACTCCGAAACTAAGGTTTTTGAAACAACATTAGTGCAAGACCCGCTATCAATAATCAAGTCGCACTTTTTTTCCTCTACCTTACAACGAGTATGGAACACATTATCTCTTTGTTCCTCACCCTCCATCGTGGACTCCACATGTAAAGCACGTACTACGAGGCACTCTCCTTCGTCCTCACTCTCGGCTCCCACGACTTTCCTATCCTCCTTTTCCTCCTCAATTTTCTCCTCCTCAACAATTTCAGGTACAACAAAGTTTGGAACCCTACCTTGAAGTTCTTGAATGGATAAGGTTCTCTTTTGAGGGCAATCCGTAGCGATGTGTCCATAGCCTTGACACTTATAACATCTTCTAATTGTACTCCCTCTAGGATCAGGAATACTTGGCTTGAATGCTCCTTTGGCCTTTTCGGCCGCCTCTTCCTTCGACGCCTCCTTCTTAGGCGCGGTATTGGTGGTGTATGATGATGAGCCTTCTCCGACTCTTGTGCTTTTATAAGAATTTACTTTCTTTGCCTTGTCATGTCTTTCAAACTTCAAAGCAATCCTGCACACATCATAGTAATCTTCATAGTTTTGAATCTCAACCCTTGAAGCTAGGGTTGGTACTAAACCACGAATAAATCTAGCAACTTTCAACTCCTCCCTCTCATCTAGATCACATACAATAGTCATCTTTTCAAATTCCCGAATGTATTCTGAGACGGACATATTATCTTGAGTTAAAGAATGGAGTTTTAGGTAATTTTCTTGATTGTAGTCCTTTGGCAAGAATTTCTTTACCATGTGCTTTTTCAACTTTGCCCAAGACTTAATCTTTTCTTTGTGTTGCTTCTTTCTTTGTCTCACCAGATTTTCATACCATAGTGAAGCGTACTTGGTAAGCTTTAATATAGCAACTTTGAACTGCTTCCGGTCATCGTATTCCTTGTACTCAAAGACTCTCTCCGTTTGTCTTAGCCACTCCAAGAAATCTTCCGGATCCATGTCTCCTTTGAATTCAGGGATGTCAAGTTTGAGACCTCTATCATCATCGTTCTTGTC
>CM055312.2:47986201-47991201 GCA_029255685.2 Silene conica | reverse complement strand
CAACAACTACGACAACAACAACAACAACAACAACAACAACAACAACTGCCACAACAACAACAACAACGACAACAACCACAACAACCATAACAAAAAAAACTACAACACCACCAAAACCAAACAACTACAAAGACAACAACTACTACGACAACAACAACACCACCACCACAACAACAACAACAACCAACACAACAACAACAACCACAACAACAACTACAACCACGACAACAACCACAACAACAACAATAACAACAAAAACAACAACAACAACAACAAGAACAACAACAACAACAACAACAACACCAACAACAACAATAGCGACGACGACAACAACAACAATAACAACAACTACTACTTCTACTATTACTACAACTACTACTACAACGACAAAAACAACAACTTCCACAACAACAACAACAACAACAACAGGAAGGACAACAACAACCACAAAAACGACGACAACAACAACAACAACAACAACAACAACAACAACAACAACAACAACAACAAGGACATCAAAAACAACAACAATAACTACAACAACGACAACAACAACAACAATGACGACAACTACGACAACAACAACGACAACAACAACAACAACAACAACAACAACAACAACAACAACAACTACCACAACAACAACAACAACGACAACAACCACAACAACTATAACAACAACAACTACAACACCAACAAAACCAAACAACTACAACGACAACAACCACAACAACAACAACAACATCAACTACGACAACAACAACACCACCACCACAACAACAACAACAACAACCACAACCACAACAACAACAACAACAAGGACATCAACAACAACCACAACAACAACAACAACAACAACAACAACAACAACAACAACAACAACAACAACAACAACAACAACAACGACAACAACAAAAGCGACGACGACAAAAACAACAATAACAACAACTACTACTTCTACTATTACTACAACTACTACTAGAATAACAACAACTACTACTTCCACAACAACAACAATAACAGCAAGGACAACAACAACCACAGCAACGACGACAACAACAACAACAAGGACATCAAAAACAACAACAATAACTACAACAATATCATCAACAAGGACAACAACAACAACAATGGCAACAACTACGACAACAACAACAATAACAACAACAACAACAACAACAACAACAACAACAACTGCCACAACAACAACAACAACGACAACAACCACAACAACCATAACAAAAAAAACTACAACAACACCAAAACCAAACAACTACAAAGACAACAACTACTACGACAACAACAACACCACCACCACAACAACAACAACAACCAACACAACAACAACAACCACAACAACAACTACAACCACGACAACAACCACAACAAAAACAACAACAACAACAACAACAACAACAACACCAACGACAACAATAGCGACGACGACAACAACAACAATAACAACAACTACTACTTCTACTATTACTACAACTACTACTACAACGACTAAAACAACAACTTCCACAACAACAACAACAACAGGAAGGACAACAACAACCACAAAAACGACGACAACAACAACAACAACAACAACAACAACAACAACAACGACAACAACAAAAGCGACGACGACAACAACAACAATAACAACAACTACTACTTCTACTATTACTACAACTACTACTAGAATAACAACAACTACTACTTCCACAACAACAACAACAGGAAGGACAACAACAACCACAAAAACAACGACAACAACAACAACAACAACAACAACAACAACAACAAGGACATCAAAAACAACAAAAATAACTACAACAACATCATCAACAAGGACAACAACAACAACAATGACAACAACTACGACAACAACAACGACAACAACAACAACAACAACAACAACAACAACAACAACAACAACTACGACAACAACAACTGCCACAACAACAACAACAACGACAACAACCACAACAACCATAACAACAACAACTACAACACCAACAAAACGATACAACTACAACGACAACAACAACAACAACAACAACAACAACAACTACGACAACAACAACACCACAACAACAACAACTACAACAACAACCACAACAATAACAACAACCACAATAACAACTACAACGACAATAACAACGACGACAACAACCAACAACAACAACAACAACAACAAAAACAACAATAACAACATCCTCAACAACAACAACAACAACAACAACTTCCACAACAAAAACAATAACAGCAAGGACAACAACCACCACAACAACAACAACAACAACAACAACCACAACAAGGACCTCAACAACAACAACTACAATAACTATAACAACATCATCAACAAGGACAACAACAACAACAACAACAACAACGACAACAACTACGACAACAATAACAACAACAAGAACAACAACAACAGCGACGACGACAACAATAACAATAACAACAACTACTACTTCTACTATTACTACAACTACTACTACAACGACAAAAACAACAACTACCACAAAAACAACAACAACAACAACAACAGCAAGGACAACAACAACAACAACAACAACTGCCAGAACAACAACAACAACCACAACAACCAAAACAACAACAACTACAACAACAACAAAACCAAACAACTACAACGACAACAACCGCAACAACAACAACAACAACAACAACAACAAAAACAACAACTACGACAACAACAACACCACCACCACCACAACAACAACAACCACAACAACTACAACGACAACAACAACGACG
The DNA here is from genome assembly GCA_029255685.2 of Silene conica. NCBI lineage: Eukaryota > Viridiplantae > Streptophyta > Magnoliopsida > Caryophyllales > Caryophyllaceae > Silene > Silene conica. The sequence continues at coordinate 47,988,432 of CM055312.2, read as the reverse complement.
ACAACAACCAACAACAACAACAACAACAACAACAAAAACAACAATAACAACATCCCCAACAACAACAACAACAAGAACATCAACAACAACAACAACAACAACCACAACAACAACAACAACAAGGACATCAACAACAACCACAACAACAACAACAACAACAACAACAACAACAACAACAACAACAACAACAACGACAACAACAAAAGCGACGACGACAACAACAACAATAACAACAACTACTACTTCTACTATTACTACAACCACTACTAGAATAACAACAACTACTACTTCCACAACAACAACAATAACAGCAAGGACAACAACAACCACAACAACGACGACAACAACAACAACAAGGACATCAAAAACAACAACAATAACTACAACAATATCATCAACAAGGACAACAACAACAACAATGGCAACAACTACGACAAGAACAACAACAACAACAACAACAACAACTGCCACAACAACAACAACAACGACAACAACCACAACAACCATAACAAAAAAAACTACAACAACACCAAAACCAAACAACTACAAAGACAACAACTACTACGACAACAACAACACCACCACCACAACAACAACAACAACCAACACAACAACAACAACCACAACAACAACTACAACCACGACAACAACCACAACAAAAACAACAACAACAACAACAACAACAACAACAACAACAACAACAACAACAACACCAACGACAACAATAGCGACGACGACAACAACAACAATAACAACAACTACTACTTCTACTATTACTACAACTACTACTACAACGACTAAAACAACAACTTCCACAACAACAACAACAACAGGAAGGACAACAACAACCACAAAAACGACGACAACAACAACAACAACAACAACAACAACAACAACAACAACGACAACAACAAAAGCGACGACGACAACAACAACAATAACAACAACTACTACTTCTACTATTACTACAACTACTACTAGAATAACAACAACTACTACTTCCACAACAACAACAACAGGAAGGACAACAACAACCACAAAAACAACGACAACAACAACAACAACAACAACAACAACAACAACAACAAGGACATCAAAAACAACAAAAATAACTACAACAACATCATCAACAAGGACAACAACAACAACAATGACAACAACTACGACAACAACAACGACAACAACAACAACAACAACAACAACAACAACAACAACAACAACTGCCACAACAACAACAACAACGACAACAACCACAACAACCATAACAACAACAACTACAACACCAACAAAACGATACAACTACAACGACAACAACAACAACAACAACAACAACAACAACTACGACAACAACAACACCACAACAACAACAACTACAACAACAACCACAACAATAACAACAACCACAATAACAACTACAACGACAATAACAACGACGACAACAACCAACAACAACAACAACAACAACAAAAACAACAATAACAACATCCTCAACAACAACAACAACAACAACAACTTCCACAACAAAAACAATAACAGCAAGGACAACAACCACCACAACAACAACAACAACAACAACAACCACAACAAGGACCTCAACAACAACAACTACAATAACTATAACAACATCATCAACAAGGACAACAACAACAACAACAACAACAACAACGACAACAACTACGACAACAATAACAACAACAAGAACAACAACAACAGCGACGACGACAACAATAACAATAACAACAACTACTACTTCTACTATTACTACAACTACTACTACAACGACAAAAACAACAACTACCACAAAAACAACAACAACAACAACAACAGCAAGGACAACAACAACAACAACAACAACTGCCAGAACAACAACAACAACCACAACAACCAAAACAACAACAACTACAACAACAACAAAACCAAACAACTACAACGACAACAACCGCAACAACAACAACAACAACAACAACAACAAAAACAACAACTACGACAACAACAACACCACCACCACCACCACAACAACAACCACAACAACTACAACGACAACAACAACGACGACAACAACCAACAACAACAACAACAACAACAACAAAAACAACAATAACAACATCCCCAACAACAACAACAACAAGAACATCAACAACAACAACAACAACAACCACAACAACAACAACAACAAGGACATCAACAACAACCACAACAACAACAACAACAACAACAACAACAACAACAAC
>CM055312.2:47953701-47983701 GCA_029255685.2 Silene conica | reverse complement strand
CAATAACAACAACTACTACTTCTACTATTACTACAACTACTACTAGAATAACAACAACTACTACTTCCACAACAACAACAATAACAGCAAGGACAACAACAACCACAACAACGACGACAACAACAACAACAAGGACATCAAAAACAACAACAATAACTACAACAATATCATCAACAAGGACAACAACAACAACAATGGCAACAACTACGACAACAACAACAATAACAACAACAACAACAACAACAACAACAACTGCCACAACAACAACAACAACGACAACAACCACAACAACCATAACAAAAAAAACTACAACACCACCAAAACCAAACAACTACAAAGACAACAACTACTACGACAACAACAACACCACCACCACAACAACAACAACAACCAACACAACAACAACAACCACAACAACAACTACAACCACGACAACAACCACAACAACTACAACAACAACAAAAACAACAACAAGAACAACAACAACAACAACAACAACAACACCAACGACAACAATAGCGACGACGACAACAACAACAATAACAACAACTACTACTTCTACTATTACTACAACTACTACTACAACGACAAAAACAACAACTTCCACTACAACAACAACAACAACAGGAAGGACAACAACAACCACAAAAACGACGACAAAAACAACAACAACAACAACAACCACAACAACAACAAGGACATCAAAAACAACAAAAATAACTACAACAACATCATCAACAAGGACAACAACAACAACAATGACAACAACTACGACAACAACAACGACAACAACAACAACAACAACAACAACAACAACAACAACAACAACAACAACAACTGCCACAACAACAACAACAACGACAACAACCACAACAACTATAACAACAACAACTACAACACCAACAAAACCAAACAACTACAACGACAACAACCACAACAACAACAACAACATCAACTACGACAACAACAACACCACCACCACAACAACAACAACCACAACCACAACAACAACAACAACAAGGACATCAACAACAACCACAACAACAACAACAACAACAACAACAACAACAACAACAACAACAACAACAACAACGACAACAACAAAAGCGACGACGACAAAAACAACAATAACAACAACTACTACTTCTACTATTACTACAACTACTACTAGAATAACAACAACTACTACTTCCACAACAACAACAATAACAGCAAGAACAACAACAACCACAGCAACGACGACAACAACAACAACAAGGACATCAAAAACAACAACAATAACTACAACAATATCATCAACAAGGACAACAACAACAACAATAGCAACAACTACGACAACAACAACAATAACAACAACAACAACAACAACAACAACAACAACAACTGCCACAACAACAACAACAACGACAACAACCACAACAACCATAACAAAAAAAACTACAACACCACCAGAACCAAACAACTACAAAGACAACAACTACTACGACAACAACAACACCACCACCACAACAACAACAACAACCAACACAACAACAACAACCACAACAACAACTACAACCACGACAACAACCACAACAACAAAAACAACAACAAGAACAACAAGAACAAGAACAACAACAACAACACCAACGACAACAATAGCGACGACGACAACAACAACAATAACAACAACTACTACTTCTACTATTACTACAACTACTACTACAACGACAAAAACAACAACTTCCACAACAACAACAACAACAACAGGAAGGACAACAACAACCACAAAAACGACGACAACAACAACAACAACAACAACAACAACAAGGACATCAAAAACAACAAAAATAACTACAACAACATCATCAACAAGGACAACAACAACAACAATGACAACAACTACGACAACAACAACGACAACAACAACAACAACAACAACAACAACTGCCACAACAACAACAACAACGACAACAACCACAACAACTATAACAACAACAACTACAACACCAACAAAACCAAACAACTACAACGACAACAACCACAACAACAACAACAACATCAACTACGACAACAACAACACCACCACCACAACAACAACAACAACTACAACAATAACAACAACCACAATAACAACTACAACGACAACAACAACGACGACAACAACCAACAACAACAACAACAACAACAAAAACAACAATAACAACATCCCCAACAACAACAACAACAACAACTTCCACAACAAAAACAATAACAGCAAGGACAACAACAACCACAACAACAACAACAACAACAACAACCACAACAAGGACCTCAACAACAACAACTACAATAACTATAACAACATCATCAACAAGGACAACAACAACAACAACAACAACAACGACAACAACTACGATAACAATAACAACAACAACAACAACAACAGCGACGACGACAACAATAACAATAACAACAACTACTACTTCTACTATTACTACAACTACTACTACAACGACAAAAACAACAACTACCACAACAACAACAACAACAACAACAACAAGGACAACAACAACAATAACAACTGCCAGAACAACAACAACAACCACAACAACCACAACAACAAAAACTACAACAACAACAAAACCAAACAACTACAACGACAACAACCGCAACAACAACAACAACAACAACAACAACAAAAACAACAACTACGACAACAACAACACCACCACCACCACAACAACAACAACCACAACAACTACAACGACAACAACAACGACGACAACAACCAACAACAACAACAACAACAACAACAAAAACAACAATAACAACATCCCCAACAACAACAACAACAAGAACATCAACAACAACAACAACAACCACAACAACAACAACAACAAGGACATCAACAACAACCACAACAACAACAACAACAACAACAACAACAACAACAACAACAACAACAACAACAACAAAAGCGACGACGACAACAACAACAATAACAACAACTACTACTTCTACTATTACTACAACTACTACTAGAATAACAACAACTACTACTTCCACAACAACAACAATAACAGCAAGGACAACAACAACCACAGCAACGACGACAACAACAACAACAAGGACATCAAAAACAACAACAATAACTACAACAATATCATCAACAAGGACAACAACAACAACAATGGCAACAACTACGACAACAACAACAATAACAACAACAACAACAACAACAACAACTGCCACAACAACAACAACAACGACAACAACCACAACAACCATAACAAAAAAAACTACAACACCACCAAAACCAAACAACTACAAAGACAACAACTACTACGACAACAACAACACCACCACCACAACAACAACAACAACCAACACAACAACAACAACCACAACAACAACTACAACCACGACAACAACCACAACAACAACAATAACAACAAAAACAACAACAACAACAACAAGAACAACAACAACAACAACAACACCAACAACAACAATAGCGACGACGACAACAACAACAATAACAACAACTACTACTTCTACTATTACTACAACTACTACTACAACGACAAAAACAACAACTTCCACAACAACAACAACAACAACAACAGGAAGGACAACAACAACCACAAAAACGACGACAACAACAACAACAACAACAACAACAACAACAACAACAACAACAACAACAAGGACATCAAAAACAACAACAATAACTACAACAACGACAACAACAACAACAATGACGACAACTACGACAACAACAACGACAACAACAACAACAACAACAACAACAACAACAACAACAACAACTGCCACAACAACAACAACAACGACAACAACCACAACAACTATAACAACAACAACTACAACACCAACAAAACCAAACAACTACAACGACAACAACCACAACAACAACAACAACATCAACTACGACAACAACAACACCACCACCACAACAACAACAACAACAACCACAACCACAACAACAACAACAACAAGGACATCAACAACAACCACAACAACAACAACAACAACAACAACAACAACAACAACAACAACAACAACAACGACAACAACAAAAGCGACGACGACAAAAACAACAATAACAACAACTACTACTTCTACTATTACTACAACTACTACTAGAATAACAACAACTACTACTTCCACAACAACAACAATAACAGCAAGGACAACAACAACCACAGCAACGACGACAACAACAACAACAAGGACATCAAAAACAACAACAATAACTACAACAATATCATCAACAAGGACAACAACAACAACAATGGCAACAACTACGACAACAACAACAATAACAACAACAACAACAACAACAACAACAACAACAACTGCCACAACAACAACAACAACGACAACAACCACAACAACCATAACAAAAAAAACTACAACACCACCAAAACCAAACAACTACAAAGACAACAACTACTACGACAACAACAACACCACCACCACAACAACAACAACAACCAACACAACAACAACAACCACAACAACAACTACAACCACGACAACAACCACAACAACAACAACAACAACAAAAACAACAACAAGAACAACAAGAACAACAACAACAACAACAACACCAACGACAACAATAGCGACGACGACAACAACAACAATAACAACAACTACTACTTCTACTATTACTACAACTACTACTACAACGACAAAAACAACAACTTCCACAACAACAACAACAACAACAGGAAGGACAACAACAACCACAAAAACGACGACAACAACAACAACAACAACAACAACAACAACAACAACAACAACAACAAGGACATCAAAAACAACAACAATAACTACAACAACGACAACAACAACAACAATGACGACAACTACGACAACAACAACGACAACAACAACAACAACAACAACAACAACAACAACAACAACAACTGCCACAACAACAACAACAACGACAACAACCACAACAACTATAACAACAACAACTACAACACCAACAAAACCAAACAACTACAACGACAACAACCACAACAACAACAACAACATCAACTACGACAACAACAACACCACCACCACAACAACAACAACAACAACCACAACCACAACAACAACAACAACAAGGACATCAACAACAACCACAACAACAACAACAACAACAACAACAACAACAACAACAACAACAACAACAACAACAACAACGACAACAACAAAAGCGACGACGACAAAAACAACAATAACAACAACTACTACTTCTACTATTACTACAACTACTACTAGAATAACAACAACTACTACTTCCACAACAACAACAATAACAGCAAGGACAACAACAACCACAGCAACGACGACAACAACAACAACAAGGACATCAAAAACAACAACAATAACTACAACAATATCATCAACAAGGACAACAACAACAACAATGGCAACAACTACGACAACAACAACAATAACAACAACAACAACAACAACAACAACAACAACAACAACAACTGCCACAACAACAACAACAACGACAACAACCACAACAACCATAACAAAAAAAACTACAACACCACCAAAACCAAACAACTACAAAGACAACAACTACTACGACAACAACAACACCACCACCACAACAACAACAACAACCAACACAACAACAACAACCACAACAACAACTACAACCACGACAACAACCACAACAACAACAACAACAACAAAAACAACAACAAGAACAACAAGAACAACAACAACAACAACAACACCAACGACAACAATAGCGACGACGACAACAACAACAATAACAACAACTACTACTTCTACTATTACTACAACTACTACTACAACGACAAAAACAACAACTTCCACAACAACAACAACAACAACAGGAAGGACAACAACAACCACAAAAACGACGACAACAACAACAACAACAACAACAACAACAACAAGGACATCAAAAACAACAAAAATAACTACAACAACTTCATCAACAAGGACAACAACAACAACAATGACAACAACTACGACAACAACAACGACAACAACAACAACAACAACAACAACAACAACAACAACAACAACAACAACTGCCACAACAACAACAACAACGACAACAACCACAACAACTATAACAACAACAACTACAACACCAACAAAACCAAACAACTACAACGACAACAACCACAACAACAACAACAACATCAACTACGACAACAACAACACCACCACCACAACAACAACAACAACTACAACAATAACAACAACCACAATAACAACTACAACGACAACAACAACGACGACAACAACCAACAACAACAACAACAACAACAAAAACAACAATAACAACATCCCCAACAACAACAACAACAACAACTTCCACAACAAAAACAATAACAGCAAGGACAACAACAACCACAACAACAACAACAACAACAACAACCACAACAAGGACCTCAACAACAACAACTACAATAACTATAACAACATCATCAACAAGGACAACAACAACAACAACAACAACAACGACAACAACTACGATAACAATAACAACAACAACAACAACAACAGCGACGACGACAACAATAACAATAACAACAACTACTACTTCTACTATTACTACAACTACTACTACAACGACAAAAACAACAACTACCACAACAACAACAACAACAACAACAACAAGGACAACAACAACAATAACAACTGCCAGAACAACAACAACAACCACAACAACCACAACAACAACAACTACAACAACAACAAAACCAAACAACTACAACGACAACAACCGCAACAACAACAACAACAACAACAACAACAACAAAAACAACAACTACGACAACAACAACACCACCACCACCACCACAACAACAACAACCACAACAACTACAACGACAACAACAACGACGACAACAACCAACAACAACAACAACAACAACAACAACAACAAAAACAACAATAACAACATCCCCAACAACAACAACAACAAGAACATCAACAACAACAACAACAACCACAACAACAACAACAACAAGGACATCAACAACAACCACAACAACAACAACAACAACAACAACAACAACAACAACAACAACAACAACAACAACAACAACAACAACAACAACAACAAAAGCGACGACGACAACAACAACAATAACAACAACTACTACTTCTACTATTACTACAACTACTACTAGAATAACAACAACTACTACTTCCACAACAACAACAATAACAGCAAGGACAACAACAACCACAGCAACGACGACAACAACAACAACAAGGACATCAAAAACAACAACAATAACTACAACAATATCATCAACAAGGACAACAACAACAACAATGGCAACAACTACGACAACAACAACAATAACAACAACAACAACAACAACAACAACTGCCACAACAACAACAACAACGACAACAACCACAACAACCATAACAAAAAAAACTACAACACCACCAAAACCAAACAACTACAAAGACAACAACTACTACGACAACAACAACACCACCACCACAACAACAACAACAACCAACACAACAACAACAACCACAACAACTACAACCACGACAACAACCACAACAACAACAATAACAACAAAAACAACAACAACAACAACAAGAACAACAACAACAACAACAACACCAACAACAACAATAGCGACGACGACAACAACAACAATAACAACAACTACTACTTCTACTATTACTACAACTACTACTACAACGACAAAAACAACAACTTCCACAACAACAACAACAACAACAGGAAGGACAACAACAACCACAAAAACGACGACAACAACAACAACAACAACAACAACAACAACAACAACAACAACAACAAGGACATCAAAAACAACAACAATAACTACAACAACGACAACAACAACAACAATGACGACAACTACGACAACAACAACGACAACAACAACAACAACAACAACAACAACAACAACAACAACAACTGCCACAACAACAACAACAACGACAACAACCACAACAACTATAACAACAACAACTACAACACTAACAAAACCAAACAACTACAACGACAACAACCACAACAACAACAACAACATCAACTACGACAACAACAACACCACCACCACAACAACAACAACAACAACCACAACCACAACAACAACAACAACAAGGACATCAACAACAACCACAACAACAACAACAACAACAACAACAACAACAACAACAACAACAACAACAACAACAACAACGACAACAACAAAAGCGACGACGACAAAAACAACAATAACAACAACTACTACTTCTACTATTACTACAACTACTACTAGAATAACAACAACTACTACTTCCACAACAACAACAATAACAGCAAGGACAACAACAACCACAGCAACGACGACAACAACAACAACAAGGACATCAAAAACAACAACAATAACTACAACAATATCATCAACAAGGACAACAACAACAACAATGGCAACAACTACGACAACAACAACAATAACAATATCGACGACAAAACCAACAACAACAACAACAACAACAACAGGAAGGACAACAACAACCACAAAAACGACGACAACAACAACAACAACAACAACAACAACAACAACAAGGACATCAAAAACAACAAAAATAACTACAACAACATCATCAACAAGGACAACAACAACAACAATGACAACAACTACGACAACAACAACGACAACAACAACAACAACAACAACAACAACAACAACAACAACAACAACAACAACAACAACAACAACAACTGCCACAACAACAACAACAACGACAACAACCACAACAACTATAACAACAACAACTACAACACCAACAAAACCAAACAACTACAACGACAACAACCACAACAACAACAACAACATCAACTACGACAACAACAACACCACCACCACAACAACAACAACAACTACAACAATAACAACAACCACAATAACAACTACAACGACAACAACAACGACGACAACAACCAACAACAACAACAACAACAACAAAAACAACAATAACAACATCCCCAACAACAACAACAACAACAACTTCCACAACAAAAACAATAACAGCAAGGACAACAACAACCACAACAACAACAACAACAACAACAACCACAACAAGGACCTCAACAACAACAACTACAATAACTATAACAACATCATCAACAAGGACAACAACAACAACAACAACAACGACAACAACTACGATAACAATAACAACAACAACAACAACAACAACAGCGACGACGACAACAATAACAATAACAACAACTACTACTTCTACTATTACTACAACTACTACTACAACGACAAAAACAACAACTACCACAACAACAACAACAACAACAACAACAAGGACAACAACAACAATAACAACTGCCAGAACAACAACAACAACCACAACAACCACAACAACAACAACTACAACAACAACAAAACCAAACAACTACAACGACAACAACCGCAACAACAACAACAACAACAACAACAACAACAAAAACAACAACTACGACAACAACAACACCACCACCACCACCACAACAACAACAACCACAACAACTACAACGACAACAACAACGACGACAACAACCAACAACAACAACAACAACAACAACAAAAACAACAATAACAACATCCCCAACAACAACAACAACAAGAACATCAACAACAACAACAACAACCACAACAACAACAACAACAAGGACATCAACAACAACCACAACAACAACAACAACAACAACAACAACAACAACAACAACAACAACAACAACAACAACAACAACAACAACAACAAAAGCGACGACGACAACAACAACAATAACAACAACTACTACTTCTACTATTACTACAACTACTACTAGAATAACAACAACTACTACTTCCACAACAACAACAATAACAGCAAGGACAACAACAACCACAGCAACGACGACAACAACAACAACAAGGACATCAAAAACAACAACAATAACTACAACAATATCATCAACAAGGACAACAACAACAACAATGGCAACAACTACGACAACAACAACAATAACAACAACAACAACAACAACAACAACTGCCACAACAACAACAACAACGACAACAACCACAACAACCATAACAAAAAAAACTACAACACCACCAAAACCAAACAACTACAAAGACAACAACTACTACGACAACAACAACACCACCACCACAACAACAACAACAACCAACACAACAACAACAACCACAACAACAACTACAACCACGACAACAACCACAACAACAACAACAACAACAAAAACAACAACAAGAACAACAAGAACAACAACAACAACAACAACACCAACGACAACAATAGCGACGACGACAACAACAACAATAACAACAACTACTACTTCTACTATTACTACAACTACTACTACAACGACAAAAACAACAACTTCCACAACAACAACAACAACAACAGGAAGGACAACAACAACCACAAAAACGACGACAACAACAACAACAACAACAACAACAACAACAACAACAACAACAACAACAACAACAACAACAACAACAACAAGGACATCAAAAACAACAACAATAACTACAACAACGACAACAACAACAACAATGACGACAACTACGACAACAACAACGACAACAACAACAACAACAACAACAACTGCCACAACAATAACAACAACGACAACAACCACAACAACTGCCACAACAACGACAACAACCACAACAACCATAACAACAACAACTACAACAACAACAAAACCAAACAACTACAACGACAACAACCACAACAACAACTACGACAACAACAACACCACCACAACAACAACAACAACAACCACAACAATAACAACAACCACAACAACAACTACAACGACAACAACAACGACGACAACAACCAACAACAACAACAACAACAAAAACAACTATAACAACATCCCCATCCACAACAACAACAACAACAACAACAACAACCACAACAAGGACCTCAACAACAACAACAACAATAACTACAACAACATCATCAACAAGGACAATAACAACAACAACAACAACAACAACGACAACAACTACGACAACAATAACAACAACAACAACAACAACAACAGCGACGACGACAACAATAACAATAACAACATTTACTACTTCTACTAATACTACAACTACTACTACAACGACAAAAACAACAACTACCACAACAACAACAACAACAACAACAACAACAAGGATATCAACAGCAACAACAACAACCACAACAACAACCACAACAACAACAACAACAACAACGACAACAACAACGACGATAACAACAACAACAACAACAACAACTACGACAACAACGATAACAACAAAAACAACCACAACAACAACAACAACAACAACAACAACAACAACAACAACAACATCAACAACAACAACAACAACCACAACAATAACAACAACAACAACAACGACAACAACAACGACGACAACAACAACAACAACAACAACAACAACAACGACAACAACAACAACAACAACAACAACTGCCACAACAACAACAACAACGACAACAACCACAACAACCATAACAACAACAACTACAACACCAACAAAACCAAACAACTACAACGACAACAACCACAACAACAACAACAACAACAACAACAACAACTACGACAACAACAACACCACCACAACAACAACAACAACAACAACAACCACAACAATAACAACAACCACAATAACAACTACAACGACAACAACAACGACGACAACAACCAACAACAACAACAACAACAACAAAAACAACAATAACAACATCCCCAACAACAACAACAACAACAACTTCCACAACAAAAACAATAACAGCAAGGACAACAACAACCACAACAACAACAACAACAACAACAACTACAATAACTACAACAACATCATCAACAACCCTAATGAAAGGCGACTGACAGGCGACGTCACTTTCATGCCCTAGCTTTGATCTTCTTCGTATCATGGCTAGGAATTCAGCACAGAAAACCAAGCATAGACAACAATCTGCACAAAAACCAAAGCTTAAACAACGTGATTTCATTCAGAGAGTTTTGAGTACAATGAATAAAAATACAATACCAGTTACAGAAAGAAGAACAGGGCCAGATGAGGATGAAGTTTTACGTAGCAAATCAATGCATGAGTTGAATCCTATTCCAGGATTATGTTTTGATGATGAAGAGGTGGATATTCCTAGCAGCCAGGAATATGAATCAGGTAATTCTGTATCCCATAATGATCAGAATACGAACAATATCCGTGTTATACCAGATATGCTTCAGTTCACAACAGAGGATGTTCAGGAGGAAGTTGATTACTGGAATCAGGCAGTCTTTTGTTTTGTATTGGGTGCAAACCCTCCATGGGAAGTTTTGAATGGATTTATTCATAGAATTTGGCAGAAACATGGCATAGATAAAGTTTCGTTTCTGCCTAATGGCATATTTCTGGTGCGTTTTAAGGATGTCAAGGATAAGGAATTGGTGATGAGTAATGGCTATTATATGTTTGACAATAAGCCACTTATTGTTAAGCCATGGACTGAGAATGTGGATTTAATGAAAACTGATGTGAAATTAGTACCAGCGTGGGTGAGGTTACATGCCCTACCTCTCAAGTTTTGGGGTAAGTGCCTACCAGCAGTTGCAGGCCTTGTAGGAAAGTTTCTCAAAGCTGATCAAGCCACGACTGATAAGACCAGATTGGGTTTTGCTAGAACCATGGTTGAACTACCTGTTGGGAAGCAATACCCTAAGGAAGTTCAATTCAAAGATGAGAAGGGGTTCATTCAAAGGATCAAAGTTGAGTATGAATGGAGACCCTCTAGATGTAATTTGTGTAAAGGGATTGGCCATGAAACAACTCAGTGCAGAAAGGGTAAAGCCCCTCACAAATCTGGTACACAACCACCTAAGGCTTGGAAACCAGTACAAGCTGTGCCCATCACAGATTTGAGGAGATTATTGACTGGCTCAGAACAGCCTGTTCAGGTGCAGGAACCAGTGGCTGTACCTGTAACAGAACCAGATATGGTAGAGGAAGGTATGCAGGGCTCTATGGCTCAGGTTTCTGCACAGACTGGGCAAAACCTTGAGCAGGGTGAGATTCCCCCTGAACAGCAGCAGGTTCAGTCTCAGACCATTGATTCTCAGGCAGGAGATTTCAGAGAGCATTCACAGTTGGGAAATGGTAACCATGATACCCCTCCCAATGTGTCTCATGAATAATATTGGGTTTTGGAATGTTAGAGGGCTCAATAGTGTAAATAAACAGAATATAGTTAAGGATTTTCTCAAGAATAAGGATATTGGTTTGTTTGGTTTGTTAGAAACTAAAGTTACTGGTGCTAATCTAAGGAATATTAATAATTCTTTAATAAATGGATGGAGTATAACTACCAATTCACACCTTCACCCAGGGGGGAGAGTTTGGTTGATATGGAAAGCAAACATGTTTGATGTCACAGTGTTACAATATCACTCTCAATGCATTCATGCTAAGGTCACAGCAAAGGTGAGTAAGAAGGAGTTCCTCATTACCATGATATATGCCTTTAATGAGGGTGATAAGAGGAAAGAGTTATGGGATACTCTTATGGAAATTGCTGCAACTTGTAACATGCCATGGGCTATTGCAGGAGACTTCAACACAGTTCTGGACCCTTCAGAGAGATTGGGAGGGAATACCAAAAGAGAGGATATGGAGGACTTCTTGCACTGTATTCAGGCCTGTGATTTGACTGATGTTCCAGCCACTGGATCCTACTTTACCTGGACTAACAAGAGAGCTCCAGGACAAAGGAGGTTCAGTAGACTAGACAGATTCATGGGGAATCACCAGTGGATTGCTGACTTTCCTGACCTAGTAGCTCACTTTCATACTGAGGGGCTCATGGACCATACACCATGTATTGTGAGTAGTGCTCAGGTGTGCCATAGCAGGAAAGCAGGCTTCAAGTACTATAACATGTGGAGTAATTCATCAGATTTTCTACCTATTGTTAAGGAGATCTGGGACTATCCTTTCTATGGCACTAAGATGTTTTGTGTTATCAAAAAGCTCAAGATGCTGAAGGGACCCCTGAAAACTTTAAATAAGAATTGCTTTGCTGCCATAGAGGTCAAAACTACAAAGGCCCTCTTGGATCTGGAGCACCTTCAAGCCAAAATTAGAGAGGATGTAACAAATGCTGAGATGCTGAATGAGGAAATAGCTCTTCTCACTGAGACCAGATATCTTACTAAAGCTAGGGACAGTTTTCTTGCTCAAAAAGCCAAAACAAAGTGGTTGGAGGAGGGGGATAGTAACACTGCTTACTTTCATAGCAGAATCAGGCAGAGGAATATCCAAAATAAAGTAGTCCATATTGATGATTTACAGGGTAAGCAGTGTACTGACCAGAATGACATCCAAGATGCCTTCCTGCAATACTACCAATCCTTGCTGGGCTGCAGTTCTACCACTGATCAGGTCAAAAATGTAGTAATGGCCACAGGCAGTGTATGCTCTGACAGTCACTGTACTATTCTCAATAGGCCAGTCACTGTTCAGGAAATCAAGGATGCCATATTTTCCATCCCTAACACAAAGGCCCCTGGGCCAGATGGTTATAGTAGCCAGTTTTTCAAGGATTCCTGGTCTATCATTGGCTCAGATGTCTGTGCTGCTGTGGCAGATTTCTTCAGGTCTGGAGAGTTACTACAGCAGGTGAATGCTACTAATATCACACTTATTCCAAAGTGTGAGAGACCTAACTCTGTGACCCAATTTAGGCCAATAGCTTGCTGTAATGTACTGTATAAAGCCATATCCAAATTGTTATGTAACAGGCTAGCACTAGTGTTACCTGACCTTATACAAGAAAACCAGGGAGCTTTCATTAAAGGAAGGTCAATCATTGAGAATGTCCTTATTTGCCAAGACTTAATACATATGTACTCAAGGCAGAATGCTTCCCCAAGATGCTTATTCAAGATTGATTTACAGAAGGCTTATGATACCATTGAATGGGGTTTTGTTGCACAACTGTTACACAAGTTCCAAATGCCTGATCATTTCATCAAATTGTTGATGGCCTGTATAACCTCTCCTACCTTCTCCCTCACTTTGAATGGGAGTATGTTTGGCTATTTCAAAGGCAAGAGAGGGCTCAGACAGGGGGACCCTATCTCTCCTCTCATCTTTACCATGTGTATGGAGTATTTCTCAAGACTACTCATTTATGCCACTAATAGGGGACCCTTCCAGTACCATCCCATGTGCAAACATCTCAAACTTACCCACCTCATGTTTGCTGATGATCTTCTCATGTTCTGTAAAGGTAATGCTCAGTCCATCCTCCTTCTCATGAGGGCTTTTCACTCCTTTTCAGATGCTTCTGGTCTTAAGCTTAATTCTGCTAAGTCTGATATATATTTCAATGGCATGACTGAAGATTTGAAAGCTGATATTCAAAGGGTTACAGGATTTAGAGAGGGGACTTTTCCCTTCAGATACTTGGGAGTACCCATACAATCTGGCAAGATTAGTAAGCAAGACTGCCATAAACTTACTGAGAAGCTAGTTAGTAGAATTAGGGGTCTTGGTGCAAAGAAACTTTCTTATGCAGGCAGGCTAACACTCATCACTTCTGTCCTTAACACTTTGCATTGCTACTGGGCTTCCATATTTATCTTACCCAAGGCCCTCATCAAAAGAATAGAGGCCATATGCAGAAATTTTTTATGGGATGGGAGTAGTGATTATCATAGAGTTCCCATGGTGGCCTGGGACACTGTCACTAGAACAAAGGCAGAAGGAGGATTGGGGATCAAAAAGCTGGCTGAATGGAATTGTGCTGCTGTAGGGAAGCTAGTTAACTGGATCTATTGTAAGTCTGATAGACTTTGGATAAGATGGGTACATCAAATATACTTGAAAGACAAACAATGGGATACCTATCATCCTCCTCCAGATTCCCCTTGGACTTGGAAGAGTGTCTGCAAAGCAAAAGAGGCCCTGAGGAATGGTTATGTTAATGATGTTTGGCTCCCTCACCCCCTGGGTTACACTGTCAAGCAAGGCTATGAATGGTTAGTCCCCCCCATTGCTCCACCAGCCTGGGCTAATCTCTGCTGGAGCAACTGGAATATTCCTAAACAAACTGTCATCACCTGGTTTACATATACTCATGGTCTGAATCTGAAGGTTAAACTTTTCAGATTTGGATGTTGTAGTGATGATTTGTGCTGCACTTGTGGGGCTGCTGCTGAAACCAGGGATCACTTGTTCCTGGACTGCCCTTATAGTGGTAAGGTTAAGGAAGCTATTGAGAGGTCTATGCAACTCATTATTCCCTCAGAGCTCATAATGTTTCAGGGACAAAATCGTGATCCTCAATGGAAGAAACTGGCACTGATCATCACTGGCCTCTACTATCATGTTTGGATGCAACGAAACAATGCCCGTGTGAATGGTACTCTTGTGAGACCTGAGATAACTGCTATGACCATCATCAGAGAAGTTACAGCCAGATTAGATACAAGACACATGAGTAATCGTGTGTAGTTGGCACAGAGTTTCTGTTAGGGAAAGTTTGTTTGTCTGGTTTTGTTTTTTTATGAAGTGCACAGGGATTCGAACCTGCACTTAAGCTTGTAAATTGTATGGCTGGTACTGGTTTTTTGATATATATTTTTCTCACATTTTATCAAAAAAAAAAAAAAAAAAAAAACATCATCAACAAGGACAACAACAACAACAACAACAACAACGACAACAATAACAACAACAATAACAACAGCGACGACGATAACAATAACAATAACAACAACTACTACTTCTACTATTACTACAACTACTACTACAACGACAAAAACAACAACTACCACAACAACAACAACAACAACAACAGCAAGGACAAAAACAACAACAACAACAACTGCCAGAACAACAACAACAACCACAACAACCACAACAACAACAACTACAACAACAACAAAACCAAACAACTACAACGACAACAACCGCAACAACAACAACAACAACAACAACAACAACAACAACAAAAACAACAACTACGACAACAACAACACCACCACCACAACAACAACAACAACAACCACAACAACTACAACGACAACAACAACGACGACAACAACCAACAACAACAACAACAACAACAACAACAACAACAACAACAACAAAAACAACAATAACAACATCCCCAACAACAACAACAACAAGAACATCAACAACAACAACAACAACAACAACCACAACAACAACAACAACAACAAGGACATCAACAACAACCACAACCACAACAACAACAACAACAACAACAACAACAACAACAACAACAACAACAACAACAACAACAACGACAACAACAAAAGCGACGACGACAACAACAACAATAACAACAACTACTACCTCTACTATTACTACAACTACTACTAGAATAACAACAACTACTACTTCCACAACAACAACAATAACAGCAAGGACAACAACAACCACAGCAACGACGACAACAACAACAACAAGGACATCAAAAACAACAACAATAACTACAACAATATCATCAACAAGGACAACAACAACAACAATGGCAACAACTACGACAACAACAACAACAACAACAACAACTGCCACAACAACAACAACGACA
The DNA here is from genome assembly GCA_029255685.2 of Silene conica. Lineage (NCBI taxonomy): Eukaryota > Viridiplantae > Streptophyta > Magnoliopsida > Caryophyllales > Caryophyllaceae > Silene > Silene conica. The sequence goes on along the minus strand of CM055312.2, from coordinate 47,966,064 downwards.
ACAAGCTTAAGTGCAGGTTCGAATCCCTGTTGTCATTGTTGTTGTTGTTGTTGTGGAAGTTGTTGTTTTTGTCGTTGTAGTAGTAGTTGTAGTAATAGTAGAAGTAGTAGTTGTTGTTATTGTTGTTGTTGTCGTCGTCGCTATTGTTGTCGTTGGTGTTGTTGTTGTTGTTGTTGTTGTTGTTGTTGTTGTTGTTGTTGTTGTTGTTGTTGTTGTTGTTGTTATTGTTTTTGTTGTTGTTGTTGTTGTGGTTGTTGTCGTGGTTGTAGTTGTTGTTGTGGTTGTTGTTGTTGTGTTGGTTGTTGTTGTTGTTGTGGTGGTGGTGTTGTTGTTGTCGTAGTAGTTGTTGTTGTGTTGGTTGTTGTTATTGTTGTCGTTGGTGTTGTTGTTGTTGTTGTTGTTGTTGTTGTTGTTGTTGTTGTTGTTGTTGTTGTTATTGTTTTTGTTGTTGTTGTTGTTGTGGTTGTTGTCGTGGTTGTAGTTGTTGTTGTGGTTGTTGTTGTTGTGTTGGTTGTTGTTGTTGTTGTGGTGGTGGTGTTGTTGTTGTCGTAGTAGTTGTCGTCGTCGCTTTTGTTGTTGTCGTTGTTGTTGTTGTTGTTGTTGTTGTTGTTGTTGTTGTTGTTGTTGTTGTTGTTGTGGTTGTGGTTGTTGTTGATGTCCTTGTTGTTGTTGTTGTTGTGGTTGTTGTTGTTGTTGTTGTTGATGTTCTTGTTGTTGTTGTTGTTGGGGATGTTGTTATTGTTGTTTTTGTTGTTGTTGTTGTTGTTGTTGTTGTTGTTGGTTGTTGTCGTCGTTGTTGTTGTCGTTGTAGTTGTTGTGGTTGTTGTTGTTGTTGTTGTGGTGGTGGTGTTGTTGTTGTCGTAGTTGTTGTTTTTGTTGTTGTTGTTGTTGTTGTTGTTGTTGTTGCGGTTGTTGTCGTTGTAGTTGTTTGGTTTTGTTGTTGTTGTAGTTGTTGTTGTTGTGGTTGTTGTGGTTGTTGTTGTTGTTCTGGCAGTTGTTGTTGTTGTTGTTTTTGTCCTTGCTGTTGTTGTTGTTGTTGTTGTTGTGGTAGTTGTTGTTTTTGTCGTTGTAGTAGTAGTTGTAGTAATAGTAGAAGTAGTAGTTGTTGTTATTGTTATTGTTATCGTCGTCGCTGTTGTTATTGTTGTTGTTATTGTTGTCGTTGTTGTTGTTGTTGTTGTTGTTGTTGTCCTTGTTGATGATGTTTTTTTTTTTTTTTTTTTTTTTTGATAAAATGTGAGAAAAATATATATCAAAAAACCAGTACCAGCCATACAATTTACAAGCTTAAGTGCAGGTTCGAATCCCTGTGCACTTCATAAAAAAACAAAACCAGACAAACAAACTTTCCCTAACAGAAACTCTGTGCCAACTACACACGATTACTCATGTGTCTTGTATCTAATCTGGCTGTAACTTCTCTGATGATGGTCATAGCAGTTATCTCAGGTCTCACAAGAGTACCATTCACACGGGCATTGTTTCGTTGCATCCAAACATGATAGTAGAGGCCAGTGATGATCAGTGCCAGTTTCTTCCATTGAGGATCACGATTTTGTCCCTGAAACATTATGAGCTCTGAGGGAATAATGAGTTGCATAGACCTCTCAATAGCTTCCTTAACCTTACCACTATAAGGGCAGTCCAGGAACAAGTGATCCCTGGTTTCAGCAGCAGCCCCACAAGTGCAGCACAAATCATCACTACAACATCCAAATCTGAAAAGTTTAACCTTCAGATTCAGACCATGAGTATATGTAAACCAGGTGATGACAGTTTGTTTAGGAATATTCCAGTTGCTCCAGCAGAGATTAGCCCAGGCTGGTGGAGCAATGGGGGGGACTAACCATTCATAGCCTTGCTTGACAGTGTAACCCAGGGGGTGAGGGAGCCAAACATCATTAACATAACCATTCCTCAGGGCCTCTTTTGCTTTGCAGACACTCTTCCAAGTCCAAGGGGAATCTGGAGGAGGATGATAGGTATCCCATTGTTTGTCTTTCAAGTATATTTGATGTACCCATCTTATCCAAAGTCTATCAGACTTACAATAGATCCAGTTAACTAGCTTCCCTACAGCAGCACAATTCCATTCAGCCAGCTTTTTGATCCCCAATCCTCCTTCTGCCTTTGTTCTAGTGACAGTGTCCCAGGCCACCATGGGAACTCTATGATAATCACTACTCCCATCCCATAAAAAATTTCTGCATATGGCCTCTATTCTTTTGATGAGGGCCTTGGGTAAGATAAATATGGAAGCCCAGTAGCAATGCAAAGTGTTAAGGACAGAAGTGATGAGTGTTAGCCTGCCTGCATAAGAAAGTTTCTTTGCACCAAGACCCCTAATTCTACTAACTAGCTTCTCAGTAAGTTTATGGCAGTCTTGCTTACTAATCTTGCCAGATTGTATGGGTACTCCCAAGTATCTGAAGGGAAAAGTCCCCTCTCTAAATCCTGTAACCCTTTGAATATCAGCTTTCAAATCTTCAGTCATGCCATTGAAATATATATCAGACTTAGCAGAATTAAGCTTAAGACCAGAAGCATCTGAAAAGGAGTGAAAAGCCCTCATGAGAAGGAGGATGGACTGAGCATTACCTTTACAGAACATGAGAAGATCATCAGCAAACATGAGGTGGGTAAGTTTGAGATGTTTGCACATGGGATGGTACTGGAAGGGTCCCCTATTAGTGGCATAAATGAGTAGTCTTGAGAAATACTCCATACACATGGTAAAGATGAGAGGAGAGATAGGGTCCCCCTGTCTGAGCCCTCTCTTGCCTTTGAAATAGCCAAACATACTCCCATTCAAAGTGAGGGAGAAGGTAGGAGAGGTTATACAGGCCATCAACAATTTGATGAAATGATCAGGCATTTGGAACTTGTGTAACAGTTGTGCAACAAAACCCCATTCAATGGTATCATAAGCCTTCTGTAAATCAATCTTGAATAAGCATCTTGGGGAAGCATTCTGCCTTGAGTACATATGTATTAAGTCTTGGCAAATAAGGACATTCTCAATGATTGACCTTCCTTTAATGAAAGCTCCCTGGTTTTCTTGTATAAGGTCAGGTAACACTAGTGCTAGCCTGTTACATAACAAATTTGGATATGGCTTTATACAGTACATTACAGCAAGCTATTGGCCTAAATTGGGTCACAGAGTTAGGTCTCTCACACTTTGGAATAAGTGTGATATTAGTAGCATTCACCTGCTGTAGTAACTCTCCAGACCTGAAGAAATCTGCCACAGCAGCACAGACATCTGAGCCAAAGATAGACCAGGAATCCTTGAAAAACTGGCTACTATAACCATCTGGCCCAGGGGCCTTTGTGTTAGGGATGGAAAATATGGCATCCTTGATTTCCTGAACAGTGACTGGCCTATTGAGAATAGTACAGTGACTGTCAGAGCATACACTGCCTGTGGCCATTACTACATTTTTGACCTGATCAGTGGTAGAACTGCAGCCCAGCAAGGATTGGTAGTATTGCAGGAAGGCATCTTGGATGTCATTCTGGTCAGTACACTGCTTACCCTGTAAATCATCAATATGGACTACTTTATTTTGGATATTCCTCTGCCTGATTCTGCTATGAAAGTAAGCAGTGTTACTATCCCCCTCCTCCAACCACTTTGTTTTGGCTTTTTGAGCAAGAAAACTGTCCCTAGCTTTAGTAAGATATCTGGTCTCAGTGAGAAGAGCTATTTCCTCATTCAGCATCTCAGCATTTGTTACATCCTCTCTAATTTTGGCTTGAAGGTGCTCCAGATCCAAGAGGGCCTTTGTAGTTTTGACCTCTATGGCAGCAAAGCAATTCTTATTTAAAGTTTTCAGGGGTCCCTTCAGCATCTTGAGCTTTTTGATAACACAAAACATCTTAGTGCCATAGAAAGGATAGTCCCAGATCTCCTTAACAATAGGTAGAAAATCTGATGAATTACTCCACATGTTATAGTACTTGAAGCCTGCTTTCCTGCTATGGCACACCTGAGCACTACTCACAATACATGGTGTATGGTCCATGAGCCCCTCAGTATGAAAGTGAGCTACTAGGTCAGGAAAGTCAGCAATCCACTGGTGATTCCCCATGAATCTGTCTAGTCTACTGAACCTCCTTTGTCCTGGAGCTCTCTTGTTAGTCCAGGTAAAGTAGGATCCAGTGGCTGGAACATCAGTCAAATCACAGGCCTGAATACAGTGCAAGAAGTCCTCCATATCCTCTCTTTTGGTATTCCCTCCCAATCTCTCTGAAGGGTCCAGAACTGTGTTGAAGTCTCCTGCAATAGCCCATGGCATGTTACAAGTTGCAGCAATTTCCATAAGAGTATCCCATAACTCTTTCCTCTTATCACCCTCATTAAAGGCATATATCATGGTAATGAGGAACTCCTTCTTACTCACCTTTGCTGTGACCTTAGCATGAATGCATTGAGAGTGATATTGTAACACTTTGACATCAAACATGTTTGCTTTCCACATCAACCAAACTCTCCCCCCTGGGTGAAGGTGTGAATTGGTAGTTATACTCCATCCATTTATTAAAGAATTATTAATATTCCTTAGATTAGCACCAGTAACTTTAGTTTCTAACAAACCAAACAAACCAATATCCTTATTCTTGAGAAAATCCTTAACTATATTCTGTTTATTTACACTATTGAGCCCTCTAACATTCCAAAACCCAATATTATTCATGAGACACATTGGGAGGGGTATCATGGTTACCATTTCCCAACTGTGAATGCTCTCTGAAATCTCCTGCCTGAGAATCAATGGTCTGAGACTGAACCTGCTGCTGTTCAGGGGGAATCTCACCCTGCTCAAGGTTTTGCCCAGTCTGTGCAGAAACCTGAGCCATAGAGCCCTGCATACCTTCCTCTACCATATCTGGTTCTGTTACAGGTACAGCCACTGGTTCCTGCACCTGAACAGGCTGTTCTGAGCCAGTCAATAATCTCCTCAAATCTGTGATGGGCACAGCTTGTACTGGTTTCCAAGCCTTAGGTGGTTGTGTACCAGATTTGTGAGGGGCTTTACCCTTTCTGCACTGAGTTGTTTCATGGCCAATCCCTTTACACAAATTACATCTAGAGGGTCTCCATTCATACTCAACTTTGATCCTTTGAATGAACCCCTTCTCATCTTTGAATTGAACTTCCTTAGGGTATTGCTTCCCAACAGGTAGTTCAACCATGGTTCTAGCAAAACCCAATCTGGTCTTATCAGTCGTGGCTTGATCAGCTTTGAGAAACTTTCCTACAAGGCCTGCAACTGCTGGTAGGCACTTACCCCAAAACTTGAGAGGTAGGGCATGTAACCTCACCCACGCTGGTACTAATTTCACATCAGTTTTCATTAAATCCACATTCTCAGTCCATGGCTTAACAATAAGTGGCTTATTGTCAAACATATAATAGCCATTACTCATCACCAATTCCTTATCCTTGACATCCTTAAAACGCACCAGAAATATGCCATTAGGCAGAAACGAAACTTTATCTATGCCATGTTTCTGCCAAATTCTATGAATAAATCCATTCAAAACTTCCCATGGAGGGTTTGCACCCAATACAAAACAAAAGACTGCCTGATTCCAGTAATCAACTTCCTCCTGAACATCCTCTGTTGTGAACTGAAGCATATCTGGTATAACACGGATATTGTTCGTATTCTGATCATTATGGGATACAGAATTACCTGATTCATATTCCTGGCTGCTAGGAATATCCACCTCTTCATCATCAAAACATAATCCTGGAATAGGATTCAACTCATGCATTGATTTGCTACGTAAAACTTCATCCTCATCTGGCCCTGTTCTTCTTTCTGTAACTGGTATTGTATTTTTATTCATTGTACTCAAAACTCTCTGAATGAAATCACGTTGTTTAAGCTTTGGTTTTTGTGCAGATTGTTGTCTATGCTTGGTTTTCTGTGCTGAATTCCTAGCCATGATACGAAGAAGATCAAAGCTAGGGCATGAAAGTGACGTCGCCTGTCAGTCGCCTTTCATTAGGGTTGTTGATGATGTTGTTGTAGTTATTGTAGTTGTTGTTGTTGAGGTCCTTGTTGTGGTTGTTGTTGTTGTTGTTGTTGTGGTTGTTGTTGTCCTTGCTGTTATTGTTTTTGTTGTGGAAGTTGTTGTTGTTGTTGTTGTTGTTGGGGATGTTGTTATTGTTGTTTTTGTTGTTGTTGTTGTTGTTGGTTGTTGTCGTCGTTGTTGTTGTCGTTGTAGTTGTTATTGTGGTTGTTTTTATTGTTGTGGTTGTTGTTGTTGTTGTTGTTGTTGTGGTGGTGTTGTTGTTGTCGTAGTTGTTGTTGTTGTTGTTGTGGTTGTTGTCGTTGTAGTTGTTTGGTTTTGTTGGTGTTGTAGTTGTTGTTGTTATGGTTGTTGTGGTTGTTGTCGTTGTTGTTGTTGTTGTGGCAGTTGTTGTTGTTGTTGTTGTTGTTGTTGTCGTTGTTGTTGTTGTTGTTGTTGTTGTCGTCGTTGTTGTTGTCGTTGTTGTTGTTGTTGTTATTGTTGTGGTTGTTGTTGTTGTTGTTGATGTTGTTGTTGTTGTTGTTGTTGTTGTTGTTGTTGTTGTGGTTGTTTTTGTTGTTATCGTTGTTGTCGTAGTTGTTGTTGTTGTTGTTGTTATCGTCGTTGTTGTTGTCGTTGTTGTTGTTGTTGTTGTTGTGGTTGTTGTTGTGGTTGTTGTTGTTGTTGTTGATGTCCTTGTTGTTGTTGTTGTTGTTGTTGTTGTTGTTGTTGTTGTGGTAGTTGTTGTTTTTGTCGTTGTAGTAGTAGTTGTAGTAATAGTAGAAGTAGTAAATGTTGTTATTGTTATTGTTGTCGTCGTCGCTGTTGTTGTTGTTGTTGTTATTGTTGTCGTAGTTGTTGTCGTTGTTGTTGTTGTTGTTATTGTCCTTGTTGAAGATGTTGTTGTAGTTATTGTTGTTGTTGTTGTTGAGGTCCTTGTTGTGGTTGTTGTTGTTGTTGTTGTTGTTGTTGTTGTTGTTGTTGTGGATGGGGATGTTGTTATAGTTGTTTTTGTTGTTGTTGTTGTTGTTGGTTGTTGTCGTCGTTGTTGTTGTCGTTGTAGTTGTTGTTGTGGTGGTTGTTATTGTTATGGTTGTTGTTGTTGTTGTGGTGGTGGTGTTGTTGTTGTCGTAGTTGTTGTTGTGGTTGTTGTCGTTGTAGTTGTTTGGTTTTGTTGTTGTTGTAGTTGTTGTTGTTATGGTTGTGGTTGTTGTCGTTGTTGTGGCAGTTGTTGTGGTTGTTGTCGTTGTTGTTATTGTTGTGGCAGTTGTTGTTGTTGTTGTTGTTGTTGTTGTTGTCGTTGTTGTTGTCGTAGTTGTTGTCATTGTTGTTGTTGTTGTCGTTGTTGTAGTTATTGTTGTTGTTTTTGATGTCCTTGTTGTTGTTGTTGTTGTTGTTGTTGTTGTGCTGTTGTTGTTGTTGTTGTCGTCGTTTTTGTGGTTGTTGTTCTCCTTCCTGTTGTTATTGTTGTTGTTGTGGAAGTTGTTGTTTTTGTCGTTGTAGTAGTAGTTGTAGTAATAGTAGAAGTAGTAGTTGTTGTTATTGTTATTGTTGTCGTCGTCGCTGTTGTTGTTGTTGTTGTTGTTATTGTTATCGTAGTTGTTGTCGTTGTTGTTGTTGTTGTTGTTGTTGTTGTTGTTGTTGTTGTTGTTGTTGTCCTTGTTGATGATGTTGTTATAGTTATTGTAGTTGTTGTTGTTGAGGTCCTTGTTGTGGTTGTTGTTGTTGTTGTTTTTGTGGTTGTTGTTGTCCTTGCTGTTATTGTTTTTGTTGTGGAAGTTGTTGTTGTTGTTGTTGTTGTTGGGGATGTTGTTATTGTTGTTTTTGTTGTTGTTGTTGTTGTTGTTGGTTGTTGTCGTCGTTGTTGTTGTCGTTGTAGTTGTTATTGTGGTTGTTGTTATTGTTGTGGTTGTTGTTGTTGTGGTGGTGGTGGTGTTGTTGTTGTCGTAGTTGATGTTGTTGTTGTTGTTGTGGTTGTTGTCGTTGTAGTTGTTTGGTTTTGTTGGTGGTGTAGTTGTTGTTGTTATGGTTGTTGTGGTTGTTGTCGTTGTTGTTGTTGTTGTAGCAGTTGTTGTTGTTGTTGTCGTTGTTGTTGTCGTAGTTGTTGTCATTGTTGTTGTTGTTGTCCTTGTTGATGATGTTTTTTTTTTTTTGATAAAATGTGAGAATATATATATCAAAAAAGGTTAAAAAACCTTATGTTACAAGCAAGTGTGCTCGGGTTCGAATCCCAATAGCACTTCCAAAAGAAACACATCAAACACCATTGTTAGACAAAAACAACATTCCAGCCTCCTTAACACATAACCATCATCTGAGCTACTTCTCCTTGAATTTAATTCTGGCCTCAACATCCTTCCTGATTAGAGCAGCTAGCACCTCAGGCTTGACAATAAGTCCATTGACTCGGGCATTATTTCTTTGGATCCAAATGTGGTAGTATAGAGCAGCCATAAGTAGTGCCAACTTCTGCCAATTTGGATCCCCAGAGCTTCCTTGCATCATGATACTTTCAGAAGGCAACTTGATCTGCAACATTGTCTCAACAGCTTCTCTGACTTTGCAACTATAAGGACAGTAGATGAAAAGGTGGTCTCTGGTTTCTGCAGCAGCACCACAAGCACAACACAAATCATCACTGCAGCACCCATGGCTGAAGAGCTTCACTTTCAGGTTTAAACCATTTGTAAAGGTAAGCCAAGTGATGACCCCATGCTTTGGTATATTCCAATTATTCCAGCAGATTTTTGTCCAGTTCAGTTTGGCACCAGATGGGACTAACCAAGTGTATCCTTGCTTGACTGTGTAACCATGAGGGCTAGAGGACCAGATATCATTAGCGTAACCAGTTCTCAGGGCTGCTTTTACTTTACAAATGCTCTTCCAAGACCAAGGGGTATCAGGAGGGGGCTGATAAGTGTCCCAAGGCTGCTCCTTTAGATATAGTTGGTGAACCCATCGAAACCAAAGCTTATCAGATTTGCAATAAATCCAGTTGACAAGCTTGCCTACAGATGCATAATTCCACTCAGCCACTCTTCTGATTCCCAGACCTCCTTCTTCTTTTGGCTTTGTGACTGTATCCCAAGCTACCATAGGAACTCTATGATATTCACTACTGCCATCCCATAGGAAGTTCCTACATATGGCCTCAATTCTTTTGATTATGCTCTTGGGAATCACGAAGATGGAGGCCCAGTAGCAATGTAAGGTGTTAAGAACAGAATTAATAAGGGTGAGCCTTCCGGCATATGAGAGTTTTTTTGGCACCAAGACCCCTTATTCTGTTGACTATCTTCTCAGTGAGTTTGTGACAGTCCTGCTTACTAATCTTACCAGCTTGAATGGGCACTCCCAAGTATCTGAAGGGAAAATTCCCTTCTCTAAAGCCTGTAACCCTTTGGATGTCAGCCTTCAAGTCATCAGCCATACCATTAAAGTATATATCAGACTTGGTGGTATTCAGTTTTAGCCCAGAGGCTGCTGAGAAGGAATTAAAAGCCCTCATGAGCAGAATGATGGATTGAGCATTCCCTTTACAAAACATTAGAAGGTCATCCGCAAACATAAGGTGTGTGAGCTTTAAATTTTTGCACAGAGGATGATACTGGAAAGGTTCCTTATTAGTAGCATATTTGAGAAGCCTTGAAAGATACTCCATACACATGGTAAAGATTAGAGGAGAGATTGGATCCCCCTGTCTGAGCCCTCTTTTTCCTTTAAAATATCCAAACATACTGCCATTCAAAGATAAAGAGAAAGTTGGGGATGTGATACAAGCCATGAGCAGCTTAATGAAGTGAGTAGGGATTCTAAAGCCATGTAAGAGCTGTTCAACAAAGTCCCACTCAATGGTGTCATAGGCCTTCTGTAGGTCAATTTTAAACAGACATCTGGGTGACACATTCTGTCTAGAATACATATGGATCAGGTCCTGACAAATGAGCACATTTTCAATGATTGACCTTCCTTTTATGAAAGCTCCTTGGTTCTCTTGTATAAGATCAGGAAGAACCAGGGCAAGTCTGGTGCACATGATTTTTGATATGGCTTTGTACAAGACATTGCAACAAGCAATAGGTCTAAATTGAGTCACTGAAGATGGCCTCTCACATTTAGGTATCAGAGTGATAGTAGTAGCATTCACCTGTTGTAGCAACTGACCAGATCTGAAGAAATCATTAACTGCTTCACAAACATCAGACCCAATGACAGGCCAAGACTCTTTGAAGAAGTGACTGCTGTATCCATCAGGCCCAGGGGCCTTTGTATTTGGTATAGAGAATATGGCTTCTTTGATTTCTTGAGAAGTGACTGGCCTATTCAGAATAGTACAGTGGTTCTCAGTACAAACAACTCCAGTTGCCATAACAACAGGTTGCACTTGCTCAGTGGCTGCAGTACTCCCTAAGAGGGACTGATAATATTTAAGGAAGGCAGCTTGTATAGCAGCCTGATCAGTGCATTGCAACCCCTGAAGATCAGTTATTTGCACCACCTTATTCTGAATGTGCCTCTGCCTGATACTTCTTTGGAAATATGCAGTATTGTTGTCTCCCTCCTCCAGCCATTTAGTCTTTGCTTTTTGATAGAGAAAACTGTCCCTTGCTCTTGTAAGGTATCTAGCTTCATTAAGTAATGCAATTTCCTCAGTCAGAAGCCTGGCATTAGTTACATCCTTACTAATTGCTTCCTGCAGCTGTTCTAACTCCCTGATAACTTGGGCTGCTTTGTTTTCTATGTCAGCAAAACAGTCCTTATTGAGAGCTTTCAAAGGCCCCTTCAAAAGTTTAAGTTTTTTAACAACACGAAACATCTTTGTGCCATAATAAGGATGCTCCCAGGTCTCTTTTACAGTTTTAAGGAAATTTGAGGAGTTGCTCCACATGTTATAATATTTGAAATTAACCTTCTTGGTCTGGCCCATCTGAATATCATTAACAACACATGGAGTATGGTCCATGAGCCCTTCAGTGTGGAAATGTGCCACTAGATTAGGATAGCAGGTCATCCACTGAGAGTTGCCCATGAACCTATCTAGTCTGCTGAAACGCCTTTGTCCTGGTTCCCTCTTATTATTCCAGGTATAGTATGAACCAGTAGCTGGTATATCAACCATATTACAAGCATTAATGCAATGCAGGAACTCTTCCATCTCCTCCTTCTTCGTACTGCCTCCCAACCTCTCAGAAGGATCCAAAACAATGTTGAAATCTCCTGCTACAGCCCAAGGTAAAGTACATCCAGCAGCTACTTGCAGCAGAGTGTCCCATAGCTCCTTTCTTTTGTCCCCCTCATTAAAAGCATAGACCATTGTTAGGAGAAATTCCTTATTGGTCACTTTAACTGTAACCTTAGCATGAATACACTGTGGATGATACTGTAGCACAGAGACATCAAACATACTTGCTTTCCACATTAACCAAACTCTACCCCCTGGATGAAGGTGACAGTTTGTGGTAATGCACCATCCATTGATCATAGAAGTAGCAATATTCCTTAGGTTAGCCCCATTTACTTTGGTTTCAAGTAACCCAAATAAACCAACATCCTTTTTCTTAAGAAAGTCTCTAACTATATTCTGTTTATTTACACTGTTGAGCCCACGAACATTCCAAAATCCTATGCTATTCATGAGGCACATTGGGAGGGATTACCTTATGACCATTTCTCACCTGTGTATCCTCCCTGCTCACCCCTGAGTGTTCTGCAGACTCCTGAGCAGTCTCATTCTGATATGGTATTGGAGGTATCTCACCCTGCTCTAAATTTGGAATATTGCAGTTCTGGTTGTCCTCCTGGGTCTGTATAGCAGGTACATCAGGTATTTCACCCTGTTCAAGGGCTGTACTATGTGCAGAGTCATTCTGTGCCACTTCCTGATTAACCTGCACCTGATTGGCCTGGTCTGGAGCAGTCAACAGCAGTCTCATGTTGGGTATAGGCACTGCTTGAACAGTTTTCCATGCCTTAGGTGTTTTGTGAGCATGTCTGCTTGTGTTTTTACCTTTTCTACATTGGACTGTCTCATGACCTAATCCTTTGCATACCGAACAGCTAGTAGGTTTCCATTCGTAGTCCACCTTCACTCTTTGGACAATGCCATTCTCATCTTTGAACTGAATTTCATTAGGATACTGTTTTCCCACAGGTAGTTCTACCATAGTCCTGGCAAACCCCAGCCTAGTTTTCTCTGAAGTAGCATGATCAGATTTGATGTACTTCCCTACAAGCCCTGCTACCATAGGGAGGCATTTGCCCCAATATTTGAGAGATAGGCCATGGAGTCGCACCCAAGCTGGCACCAATTTCACATCAGCTTTCAGCAGATCCACATTC
>CM055312.2:47943701-47948701 GCA_029255685.2 Silene conica | reverse complement strand
GTCCTTGCTGTTGTTGTTGTTGTTGTTGTTTTTGTGGTAGTTGTTGTTTTTGTCGTTGTAGTAGTAGTTGTAGTAATAGTAGAAGTAGTAGTTGTTGTTATTGTTATTGTTGTCGTCGTCGCTGTTGTTGTTGTTCTTGTTGTTGTTATTGTTGTCGTAGTTGTCGTCCTTGTTGTTGTTGTTGTTGTTGTTGTTGTCCTTGTTGATGATGTTGTTATAGTTATTGTAGTTGTTGTTGTTGAGGTCCTTGTTGTGGTTGTTGTTGTTGTTGTTGTTGTGGTTGTTGTTGTCCTTGCTGTTATTGTTTTTGTTGTGGAAGTTGTTGTTGTTGTTGTTGTTGTTGGGGATGTTGTTATTGTTGTTTTTGTTGTTGTTGTTGTTGTTGTTGTCCTTGCTGTTATTGTTGTTGTTGTGGAAGTAGTAGTTGTTGTTATTCTAGTAGTAGTTGTAGTAATAGTAGAAGTAGTAGTTGTTGTTATTGTTGTTGTTGTCGCCGTCGCTTTTGTTGTTGTCGTTGTTGTTGTTGTTGTTGTTTTTGTTGTTGTTGTTGTGGTTGTTGTTGATGTCCTTGTTGTTGTTGTTGTTGTGGTTGTTGTTGTTGTTGTTGTTGATGTTCTTGTTGTTGTTGTTGGGGATGTTGTTATTGTTGTTTTTGTTAATGTTGTTGTTGTTGTTGTTGTTGGTTGTTGTCGTCGTTGTTGTTGTCGTTGTAGTTGTTGTGGTTGTTGTTGTTGTGGTGGTGGTGGTGGTGGTGTTGTTGTCGTAGTTGTTGTTTTTGTTGTTGTTGTTGTTGTTGTTGCGGTTGTTGTCGTTGTAGTTGTTTGGTTTTGTTGTTGTTGTAGTTGTTGTTGTTGTGGTTGTTGTGGTTGTTGTTGTTGTTCTGGCAGTTGTTGTTGTTGTTGTTGTCCTTGTTGTTGTTGTTGTTGTTGTTGTTGTTGTGGTAGTTGTTGTTTTTGTCGTTGTAGTAGTAGTTGTAGTAATAGTAGAAGTAGTAGTTGTTGTTATTGTTATTGTTGTCGTCGTCGCTGTTGTTGTTGTTGTTGTTGTTATTGTTATCGTAGTTGTTGTCGTTGTTGTTGTTGTTGTTGTTGTTGTTGTTGTCCTTGTTGATGATGTTGTTATAGTTATTGTAGTTGTTGTTGTTGAGGTCCTTGTTGTTGTTGTTGTTGTGGTTGTTGTTGTCCTTGCTGTTATTGTTTTTGTTGTGGAAGTTGTTGTTGTTGTTGTTGTTGTTGTTGGGGATGTTGTTATTGTTGTTTTTGTTGTTGTTGTTGTTGTTGTTGGTTGTTGTCGTGGTTGTTGTTGTCGTTGTAGTTGTTATTGTGGTTGTTGTTATTGTTGTGGTTGTTGTTGTTGTTGTTGTGGTGGTGGTGTTGTTGTTGTCGTAGTTGATGTTGTTGTTGTTGTTGTGGTTGTTGTCGTTGTAGTTGTTTGGTTTTGTTGGTGTTGTAGTTGTTGTTGTTATGGTTGTTGTGGTTGTTGTCGTTGTTGTTGTTGTTGTGGCAGTTGTTGTTGTTGTTGTTGTTGTTGTTGTTGTTGTTGTTGGTGTCGTTGTTGTTGTCGTAGTTGTTGTCATTGTTGTTGTTGTTGTCCTTGTTGATGATGTTGTTGTAGTTATTTTTGTTGTTTTTGATGTCCTTGTTGTTGTTGTTGTTGTTGTTGTTGTTGTTGTCGTCGTTTTTGTGGTTGTTGTTGTCCTTCCTGTTGTTGTTGTTGTAGTTGTGGAAGTTGTTGTTTTTGTCGTTGTAGTAGTAGTTGTAGTAATAGTAGAAGTAGTAGTTGTTGTTATTGTTGTTGTTGTCGTCGTCGCTATTGTTGTCGTTGGTGTTGTTGTTGTTGTTGTTGTTGTTGTTGTTGTTTTTGTTGTTGTTGTTGTTGTGGTTGTTGTCGTGGTTGTTGTCGTGGTTGTAGTTGTTGTTGTGGTTGTTGTTGTTGTTGTTGTGGTGGTGGTGTTGTTGTTGTCGTAGTAGTTGTTGTCTTTGTAGTTGTTTGGTTTTGGTGTTGTTGTAGTTTTTTTTATTATGGCTGTTGTGGTTGTTGTCGTTGTTGTTGTTGTTGTGGCAGTTGTTGTTGTTGTTGTTGTTGTTGTTGTTGTTGTTGTTGTTGTTGTTGTTGTTGTCGTAGTTGTTGCCATTGTTGTTGTTGTTGTCCTTGTTGATGATATTGTTGTAGTTATTGTTGTTGTTTTTGATGTCCTTGTTGTTGTTGTTGTCGTCGTTGCTGTGGTTGTTGTTGTCCTTGCTGTTATTGTTGTTGTTGTGGAAGTAGTAGTTGTTGTTATTCTAGTAGTAGTTGTAGTAATAGTAGAAGTAGTAGTTGTTGTTATTGTTGTTGTTGTCGTCGTCGCTTTTGTTGTTGTCGTTGTTGTTGTTGTTGTTGTTGTTGTTGTTGTTGTTGTCGTTTTTGTGGTTGTTGTTGTCCTTCCTGTTGTTGTTGTTGTTGTGGAAGTTGTTGTTTTTGTCGTTGTAGTAGTAGTTGTAGTAATAGTAGAAGTAGTAGTTGTTGTTATTGTTGTTGTTGTCGTCGTCGCTATTGTTGTCGTTGGTGTTGTTGTTGTTGTTGTTGTTGTTGTTGTTGATTTTGTTGTTGTTGTTGTTGTGGTTGTTGTCGTGGTTGTAGTTGTTGTTGTGGTTGTTGTTGTTGTGTTGGTTGTGGTTGTTGTTGTGGTGGTGGTGTTGTTGTTGTCGTAGTAGTTGTTGTCTTTGTAGTTGTTTGGTTTTGGTGTTGTTGTAGTTTTTTTTGTTATGGTTGTTGTGGTTGTTGTCGTTGTTGTTGTTGTTGTGGCAGTTGTTGTTGTTGTTGTTGTTGTTGTTGTTGTTGTTGTTGTTGTTGTCGTAGTTGTTGCCATTGTTGTTGTTGTTGTCCTTGTTGATGATATTGTTGTAGTTATTGTTATTGTTTTTGATGTCCTTGTTGTTGTTGTTGTCGTCGTTGCTGTGGTTGTTGTTGTCCTTGCTGTTATTGTTGTTGTTGTGGAAGTAGTAGTTATTGTTATTCTAGTAGTAGTTGTAGTAATAGTAGAAGTAGTAGTTGTTGTTATTGTTGTTGTTGTCGTCGTCGCTTTTGTTATTGTCGTTGTTGTTGTTGTTGTTGTTGTTGTTGTTGTTGTTGTTGTTGTGGTTGTTGTTGATGTCCTTGTTGTTGTTGTTGTTGTGGTTGTTGTTGTTGTTGTTGTTGATGTTCTTGTTGTTGTTGTTGTTGGGGATGTTGTTATTGTTGTTTTTGTTGTTGTTGTTGTTGTTGTTGTTGGTTGTTGTCGTCGTTGTTGTTGTCGTTGTAGTTGTTGTGGTTGTTGTTGTTGTTGTGGTGGTGGTGGTGTTGTTGTTGTCGTAGTTGTTGTTTTTGTTGTTGTTGTTGTTGTTGTTGTTGTTGTTGTTGTTGCGGTTGTTGTCGTTGTAGTTGTTTGGTTTTGTTGTTGTTGTAGTTGTTGTTGTATTGGTTGTTGTGGTTGTTGTTGTTGTTCTGGCAGTTGTTGTTGTTGTTGTTGTTGTTGTCCTTGCTGTTGTTGTTGTTGTTGTTGTTTTTGTGGTAGTTGTTGTTTTTGTCGTTGTAGTAGTAGTTGTAGTAATAGTAGAAGTAGTAGTTGTTGTTATTGTTATTGTTGTCGTCGTCGCTGTTGTTGTTGTTCTTGTTGTTGTTATTGTTGTCGTAGTTGTCGTCCTTGTTGTTGTTGTTGTTGTTGTTGTTGTTGTTGTTGTTGTCCTTGTTGATGATGTTGTTATAGTTATTGTAGTTGTTGTTGTTGAGGTCCTTGTTGTGGTTGTTGTTGTTGTTGTTGTTGTGGTTGTTGTTGTCCTTGCTGTTATTGTTTTTGTTGTGGAAGTTGTTGTTGTTGTTGTTGTTGTTGGGGATGTTGTTATTGTTGTTTTTGTTGTTGTTGTTGTTGTTGTTGGTTGTTGTCGTCGTTGTTGTTGTCATTGTAGTTGTTATTGTGGTTGTTGTTATTGTTGTGGTTGTTGTTGTTGTTGTGGTGGTGGTGTTGTTGTTGTTGTAGTTGTTGTTGTTGTTGTTGTTGTTGTTGTCGTTGTAGTTGTTTCGTTTTGTTGGTGTTGTAGTTGTTGTTGTTATGGTTGTTGTGGTTGTTGTCGTTGTTGTTGTTGTTGTGGCAGTTATTGTTGTTGTTGTTGTTGTTGTTGTAGTTGTCGTTGTTGTTGTCGTAGTTGTTGTCATTGTTGTTGTTGTTGTCCTTGTTGATGATGTTGTTGTAGTTATTTTTGTTGTTTTTGATGTCCTTGTTGTTGTTGTTGTTGTTGTCGTTGTTTTTGTGGTTGTTGTTGTCCTTCATGTTGTTGTTGTTGTTGTGGAAGTTGTTGTTTTTGTCGTTGTAGTAGTAGTTGTAGTAATAGTAGAAGTAGTAGTTGTTGTTATTGTTGTTGTTGTCGTCGTCGCTATTGTTGTCGTTGGTGTTGTTGTTGTTGTTGTTGTTGTTGTTGTTGTTGTTGTTGTTGTTGTTGTTTTTGTTGTTGTTGTTGTTGTGGTTGTAGTCGTGGTTGTAGTTGTTGTTGTGGTTGTTGTTGTTGTGTTGGTTGTTGTTGTTGTTGTGGTGGTGGTGTTATTGTTGTCGTAGTAGTTGTTGTCTTTGTAGTTGTTTGGTTTTGGTGTTGTTGTAGTTTTTTTTATTATGGTTGTTGTGGTTGTTGTCGTTGTTGTTGTTGTTGTGGCAGTTGTTGTTGTTGTTGTTGTTGTTGTTGTTGTTGTTGTTGTTGTTGTTGTTGTTGTTGTTGTTGTTGTCGTAGTTGTTGCCATTGTTGTTGTTGTTGTCCTTGTTGATGATATTGTTGTAGTTATTGTTGTTGTTTTTGATGTCCTTGTTGTTGTTGTTGTCGTCGTTGCTGTGGTTGTTGTTGTCCTTGCTGTTATTGTTGTTGTTGTGGAAGTAGTAGTTGTTGTTATTCTAGTAGTAGTTGTAGTAATAGTAGAAGTAGTAGTTGTTGTTATTGTTGTTGTTGTCGTCGTCGCTTTTGTTGTTGTCGTTGTTGTTGTTGTTGTTGTTGTTGTTG
>CM055312.2:47911201-47921201 GCA_029255685.2 Silene conica | reverse complement strand
GCTTTGGGTTTAGAAGGAGGATTGGCAAAGGGAAAGGTAAGGGCGGAGATGACAAAACCGGTGAGGGGCTTGAGGGATGATCTACCACCTGGGTTACCATCTTTAGGAAGGGCGGAATGTCAGGTGGACTTAGTTCCAAGGACTACACTTCCTATGCAGGCCATTAATAGAAGCAATCAGACCCAAGAGTTACATGTGAAGGATGAAACAAGTAAGGATAGATTGAAACCAAAGTTGCTGAGATCCGTCCATTATGCTTTAAGGCAAATAAAAATCAGGCCATTCACAAGAGAAAACGCTTATGAAACTCCATTAGGGATATGCATAGATGAATTCTTATATGGGGTAGGGAAATCTGATATGGACTTTACTTTGATCTCGAATAAGGAGTCGAAGAAAAGGAAGGCCGTTGTGAATGAGGGCCACAAACGCATAGACAAAGTTTCTTTCCTTCCCAATGGAATTTTCCTGGTAAGATTTAAGGAAACTAAGCATAAGGAGTTGGTCTTGAATCACGGCTACTATATGTTTGATAACAAACCTTTGATTGTCAAACCATGGTGTGTGAATACTGATCTCCTTAAGGAGGATGTAAAGATTGTACCTGCTTGGATTAGGCTACATGCCTTACCTTTGAAATTTTGGGGCAAATGTTTGCCCGCAGTAGCGGGACTAGTTGGTAAATTTGTGAAATCAGATCAAGCCACAACAAACAAAACTAGGCTCGGGTTTGCCAGAATAATGGTGGAATTATCAGTGGGCAGTAAATTTCCAAAGGAAGCGCAATTCAAGGATGAGAATGGGATTGTTAAAATCAGTCAAGTAGAATATGAATGGAAACCATCACAATGTCTTGTGTGTAAAGGCATAGGCCATAAGACACTGCAATGTAGAAAAGGTATGAAAGAAAATCCAAAAACCAGTAAACCAACAAAAAGGTGGAAACCAGTCCAACAAGTACCTGTTCCAAATATGAGATTATTACTCACTGCCCCAGAAAACCAGACCCCTATGATGCAACAATCTGATCAGAATGAAAACCATCAACATGATCAGAATGAGCAGTGTGAGATCCGTAATGGGAGTGTACAGAATGCAGAGTATGTGCAGCCAGAAGCTCCGTAGATTGCAAATGGTCCTATTGCTGGCACTGGTAGAGTACTGCAGACAACTACAGCTATATCAGTTGAGGAGGAGCCTTCTGCAGAGAAGGGATATGTTGATAACCCAGAACCCCCACCCATTCCTCATGAATTGCCTAGGGTTTTGGAATGTTAGGGGGCTCAATAGTGTACATAAATAGAAACTAGTTAAGGATTTTTTAAAGAATAAAGATATTGGTATGTTTGGTCTAATGGAAACAAAAGTCAATGGACTCAATATCCAGAATATAGCCAACTATATTTTCAGTGGATGGTGTATCACCACTAACTGCCATCTTCATAATGGTGGTAGAGTGTGGTTGGTATGGCAACCAAGTGTGTTTGATGTTAGCATTCTACAATATAGCTCTCAATTCATTCATGCCAAAGTGTGTGCCAAGGTGACCAAAAAGGAGTTCCTGATAACTATGATATATGCTTTTAATGAGGGGGAAAGTAGGGTTGATCTATGGAATGACCTTAAACATATAGCATCTACCTGTACTATGCCTTGGGCACTAGCAGGTGATTTTAACATTGTGTTAGACCCATCAGAGAGACTGGGAGGAGCTACAAAAGATAATGAGATGGAGGATTTCATTCATTGCATTCAAACTTGTGATATGATGGATATACAGGCAACTGGATCTTTTTATACGTGGAATAATAAGAGAGCACCTATGCAGAGGAAGTTCAGTAGATTGGATAGGTTTATGGGCAATCAGCAGTGGCATGATTCCTATCCTGATATGGTGGCTCATTTTCATACTGAGGGACTGATGGACCATACACCATGTACAGTAAGTTCTTCTCTTTTATCCATAAGAAGGAAACTCAACTTCAAATATTTCAATATGTGGAGTGCATCTCCTGATTTCCTCCCAACAGTGGCTGATATCTGGAAGGCTCCTTTTTATGGGACCAAAATGTTTTGTGTGGTAAAGAAACTTAAGCTTCTGAAAGGTCCACTGAAAACTCTTAACAAAGACAACTTTGCTGATATTGAGAATAAAGCTACTCAAGCTTCTCTTGCCCTAGAGAGCATCCAACTGCAGCTTCGAGATGATATCACTAATCCTGATCTTCTAACTGAGGAACTGAATGTGCTTGCAGAGGTTCGTTCCCTTACTATAGCTAGGGATAGCTTCCTTCAGCAAAAGGCAAAAACACAATGGCTAGAAGAAGGGGATAGCAATTCTGCCTACTTTCACAGAAGTATCAAACAAAGGCATATGAGAAATACTATTGTGTAGATTGATGACACTCAAGGTACCACCTGCAAAGATCAGGCATCAATTCAAGATGCTTTCTTGCAGTATTACCAGTCCCTGCTTGGGAGTACTGCTGCCACTGAGCAGGTGAGAACTTCAGTTATGGCCACTGGACCTTCATGCAATGCCAACCAGTGTACCTTGCTAAATAGCCCAGTCACTTATCAAGTAATTAAGGAAGCTATTTTCTCCATCCCAAACACTAAAGCCCCTGGGCCAGACGGGTATAGCAGCCAATTTTATAAGGAAGCATGGGATATCATTGGTACAGACATATGTGCTGTTATAGTTGACTTCTTCAGATCAGGTCAATTGCTACAGCAGATTAATGCCACAACCATCACTCTAGTACCAAAATGTGAGAGGCCTAATTCTGTAACTCAGTTGATACACCAAACCAGGGGGTAAGGTGATATTTCTGAAGTCTTAAAGAACTGATAGATAAACCCTGAACTTCGAGACTCAAGCCAAGAACAGAAATCTCTTAGGACAGTGATCTTAAGAGTACCTTAATCACCCAAGCAATGCACAAGGGACTAAAGCAATCTTAAGCCAAATAACTAAGCATGGCACAAGTTATTTGTGTTAACTAAGCAAGGCACAAGTTAACTAAAAATAAGAGAGAAACTCTTAGGCTTTTTCTGTATTCATTCTAGTCTTACAAGTGCATAGAGGCTGCCTTTATATAGGCTTACAAAAGAGATCAGAACCTTACAAGTTCTCTGATCTAAGGGCTCATAATGGCCTAAGTAATCTACACAAAAGATAACAGACTAAGGAGACCAAAAGGAACGTTGGAGTTGTGGTCCTTATACTGAAAGAACCCCTGCCCAAGCTTCCAAAATCCTGCACAAACAGACTGTCAAAAGCATGCTCCTTTTCCTGTCAACACACAGGCTGTTTGTCTGTTTCCATAAATGGAATGACAACTTTTCTGTAACTTCTACTTTGCTCTAGGCTCTTTGCTCATTGTATGCTTTTCTGGACCATGACAAAACACTACTCCCAACGACACTTTAGATGCTTACACCAGCTGTGCAAAAGTAAGGAAAGTCCCTTATGCTGGCCTACTCTTTGATTAACCTCTCCTTAGGCTTACTACTGAATTAATGTTGGAAAAGTAGCTGGAGTCCCTGGTTAGACAACTCCCTTAAGGATTCAGGCCATTTCTCTTGGTTGTTGATGAATAAAGCATCCCCCTTTGCTCCTGCATCATCCTCCCCTGGTTGGAGAGGCTTTGTCCTCAAATCCTCATTGTACTCTTCATCACTGCCATAGTAGGGACTGAGATCTCCTATATTGAAAGTACCATGGACCTCATATTCTCCCTGCAAGTCAACCTTATAACCATTGGCTCCAATTCTTTCTGTGATTTCAAAGGGTCCATCTGCTCTTGGCTTTAGCTTATTCTTTCTCTTGCTTGGGAACCTCTCTTTCCTAAAATGCACCCACACTAAGTCTCCTGGATGGAACTCTTTCTTTCCTTTGGGCATGGGACTGTTTTTCTTTGCTTGCTCATTGGCTTTCTCAATTTGTTTCTGGACTTGTGTATGGATCTTCAACATTTGCTCCACCCTTTTCTTTGCATCATAGTTGATAGCCTCCTTTGGGATACTAGACATATCAATGGGCATTAGTGGATTGATCCCATAGACCACTTCAAAAGGACTCTGACCAGTGGTTGAAGAAGGAGCCCTATTAAAAGCAAATTCTGCCTGAGCAAGCTTAAGATCCCAATCCTTCAATGATTTCTTAACAATGCATCTGAGTATTCTTCCCAGTGTCCTATTTGTGACTTCAGTTTGCCCATCTGTCTGGGGGTGGTGGGAAGTGCTAAAAAGTAGCTTGGTGTTGAGTAGCTTCCAGAGTGTCTTCCAAAAATAACTCATGAACTTAGTATCCCTGTCTGATACAATGGTTCTGGGGACACCATGAAGTTTGACAATCTCCCTGAAGTATAATTCTGCCACCCCTGAAGCATCTTCAGTTTTCTTACAAGGCACAAAGTGAGCCATTTTGCTGAAACGGTCAACTACCACCATAATTGAATCCTTTCCTCTTTGAGTGTGAGGGACGGCCACTATGAAATCCATGCTAACATCCTCCCATGGCTTGTCTGGAACAGGCAAGGGAGTGTAGGCTCCTGCTTGAAAGGAACTCTTTGCCCTTTGACAGGCTGCACACCTTCTGATGATTGCCTGGACATCTCCCTCCATTCTTGGCCAGTAGAATTGATCTTGCAGGATGTCCATTGTCTTCTGTACTCCAAAATGGCCTGCCAACCCATTAGAATGAACTTCTCTGATTAACAACTCTCTGTAGGATCCTTTTGGTACACACAACTTGTTTCCTTTGAACAGAAACCCCTCTTGCAAGGTGAATTTGGACCCTTGTTTGTTTGGATCACCTTGCAAGGTCAACCAATCCTCCATGAAGTCCTGATCATCCCTGTACAACTCCTTCATGAATTCAAACCCCAACACCCTTTGCTGAATAGTAATGGGCATGGAGTGTCTCCTAGACAGTGCATCTGCCACCACATTTAGTTTTCCTTCCTTGTGTTTGCTGGAGAAGTTGAATGATTGAAGGAACTCAACCCACTTAGCATGTCTTGCACTCAACTTATGTTGACCATTGATGTATTTTAATGCTTCATGATCAGAATGTAGGACAAAATGTTTTGGTTTGAGATAATGGCTCCAATACATGAGTGCCCTGACCAAAGCATAGAACTCTTTGTCATAAGTAGAGTAATTCAACTTAGCTCCCCCAAGTTTCTCACTGAAAAATGCCACTGGATTCCTCCCTTGTATGAGCACTGCTCCAATGCCTACCCCACTGGCATCACACTCTACCTCAAACAACTGCTCAAAATCTGGTAAGGCCAAGACAGGAGCCTCACAAAGTTTCTGCTTGATGTGCTCAAAGGCAGATTGAGCTTGTGAGGTCAACCCTAAACCCTTTCTTCATTCCTTCAGTTATGGGAGCCATGATGGTGCTAAACCCCTTAATAAATCTTCTGTAAAAAGAAGCCAAGCCATGGAACCCTCTTACTTCAGTAATGGACCTTGGTACTGGCCAAGATTTGATAGCTTCAATCTTCTCTTGGTCCACTGAAATGCCCTTTTCAGAAATAACATAGCCAAGGAACTTAACTTCCCTAGCTAGAAAAGTACACTTTTCAAGCTTCCCAAACAACTCATTCTCCTTTAGCTTGGTAAACAGTAACTCCAAGTGAGTTAGATGATCATGATTACTCTTGCTATACACCAGAATGTCATCAAAGTAGACAACAATGAATTTGCCCAAGTATGGCCTTAAGACTTCTGTCATTAGCCTCATGAAAGTGCTTGGGGCATTTGACAGCCCAAATGGCATGACTAACCATTCATAGAGACCATGCTTGGTTTTGAAAGCAGTTTTCCACTCATCCCCCTCCCTTATCCTTACTTGGTGGTACCCCTGCCTAAGATCTATCTTAGAAAACAACTTGGCACCACAAAGTTCATCCAACATATCATCCAGCCTTGGTATAGGGAACCTATACTTCACTGTAATGTTGTTAATAGCCCTGCTGTCAATACACATCCTCCATGTTCCATCCTTTTTAGGGACCAAAAGTGCTGGGACAGCACATGGACTCAATGATTCCCTCACAAAGCCCTTGCTCATCAGCTCTTCTATTTGCCTTTGTAACTCCTTGGTTGCCCCTGGATCACTTCTATAAGCTGGCCTGTTTGGAAGCATGGCACCTGGAATTAGGGTCTATTTGGTGCTCAATTCCTCTCAAAGGAGGTAACCCTGCTGGCAACTCTTCTGGAAAGACTTCCTGAAAGTCATGGATTAGTTTCTTCACTTCATCTGGGATGCAAGGGGGTGATTCCAACCTTTTTGCTACCAAGATAAAGACAGGCTGCTCCTCCTTTATCTCCCTTATCATGGCAGATTCAGACAGGAATAGGACTCCCTTTAAACTGCTCATGTTGGGGCTGCCATAATCCTTGGTGTTGGGTGGTAGTGGTGTTAAGATTATCTTCTGGTTTCCATGTTTGAAGGTGTATACATTGCTCTTTCCTTTGTGTAAGGCATCCTTATCAAACTCCCAAGGTCTGCCCAACAATAGATGGCAAGCATCCATTGGTACTACATCACACAACACTTCATCCTTATAGGTTCCTCCAATGGAGAAGGGAACCATACACTGCTGATCCACTTTTACTTCTGCCCCCTTATTGAGCCATCTGAGTTTGTAGGGGTTTGGGTGTGGTCTGGTTTCCAGACTAAGCTTGCCAACCATGGCTACTGATGCCACATTGGTGCAGCTGCCCCCATCAATGATCAGGTTACAGACCCTCCCTTGGATTGTACACCTGCTTCTGAAAATCAGGGACCTCTGATCATTCTCCAAGGGTTGCTGTTGTGAATGCATTACTCTCCAAAGAACAAGGCTATGGCCAGTATCAGGTGGTGCCAGCACCTCATCCTCTTCCTCCACATTCTCAACCTCCTCTTCTGGTTCATACTCCACAGTTCCCTCAGTCTCCCATTCATGAATTTCCCTAACAGTGAGGGTTCTCTTAGAAGGACAGTCCTTGAAATGCCCATACCCTTGGCATTGGTAGCATTTTCTTCTTTCATCAGCAGGGATGTTAGTTTTAGGGTTCATGGGTGACTTGCCTTTATCTAGAGGGGGTTTGCCTGTGGTGAATGGTGCTCTTGAACCCTCCCCACCCTTTGTTCCAGTGTATGTCTTAGGAATGGTTGTCTTGGTATAGGTCTTTGGTGTATCCTTTCCCAACTTCTCAACTCTAAAAGACAGGTTAACCACAAGGGCTGCAACCTAACTTGTTTAGCAATATTGTAATTTAACCCCTCTAAGAACCTAGCAATCCTTTGTTCTAGTTTCTCATTGATTTCACACTGTAAGGTTAACTGTTCAAAATCTCTTAAATAGGTCTCAACAGTCTGGGCATTTTGTTTTAGCTTAGAAAGTTTAATGAACAGATCTTGTCTGTAGTCTTTAGCAACAAATTTAGCAAGGAGTTTCTTTTTTAACTTTCTCCATGACTTAATAGGTTCCTTCCCTTCTCGGGCCCTCTGACTTTTCATGGTTTCATACCACAAGGATGCATAACCCTTAAGTTTGAGGATAGCAACTTTAAAAGGTTTAGTGTCATTGTACCCTTTGTACTCAAAGACTCTTTCTACATCCCTTAACCATTCTAACAAATCATCTGGGTTCAGGCTGCCAGAAAAGTTAGGAATATCTACCTTTAGGTGCTTGTCAGTAGGTGATGCCCTACTCCTGGTGCTAACATCTGAGTCAGTGAGCTCCTCCTCCATATCATGGTCCACTTGCCTCCCCCCAATGCCTGCACGACCTCTACCTCTGCCTCTCCCAGGAGGTCTTCCTCTTTCTGGAGTAGGTATATTGGCCATGACAGCATTGATGGCTTCCAAAGTAACATTGGCAAGGTTGGCTATTTGTTCTATTCTAGCCTCCATACCTGCTAGCCTCTCTTCACTCATGGTCAGTTTTTGTATTTTTAATGTAGGTAGGTGGATGAACTCACTTGTTTCTCTCTTGAACTAACACAAGATAGGACTGTGTTAAAACTAGCTCTGATAACCAATTTGATACACCAAACCAGGGGGTAAGGTGATATTTCTGAAGTCTTAAAGAACTGATAGATAAACCCTGAACTTCGAGACTCAAGCCAAGCACAGAAATCACCCAAGCAATGCACAAGGGACTAAAGCAATCTTAAGCCAAATAACTAAGCAAGGCACAAGTTATTTGTGTTAACTAAGCAAGGCACAAGTTAACTAAAAATAAGAGAGAAACTCTTAGGCTTTTTCTGTATTCATTCTAGTCTTACAAGTGCATAGAGGCTGCCTTTATATAGGCTTACAAAAGAGATCAGAACCTTACAAGTTCTCTGATCTAAGGGCTCATAATGGCCTAAATAAACTACACAAAAGATAACAGACTAAGGAGACCAAAAGGAACGTTGGAGTTGTGGTCCTTATACTGAAAAGAATCCCTGCCCAAGCTTCAAAAATCCTGCACAAACAGACTGTCAAAAGCATGCTCCTTTTCCTGTCAACACACAGGCTGTTTGTCTGTTTCCATAAATGGAATGACAACTTTTCTGTAACTTCTACTTTGCTCTAGGCTCTTTGCTCATTGTATGCTTTTCTGGACCATGACAAAACACTACTCCCAACGACACTTTAGATGCTTACACCAGCTGTGCAAAAGTAAGGAAAGTCCCTTATGCTGGCCTACTCTTTGATTAACCTCTCCTTAGGCTTACTACTGAATTAATGTTGGAAAAGTAGCTGGAGTCCCTGGTTAGACAACTCCCTTAAGGATTCAGGCCATTTCTCTTGGTTGTTGATGAATAAAGCATCCCCCTTTGCTCCTGCATCATTAGTTTAAGCCTCTAGCCTGCTGCAATATACTGTATAAAGCCATTTCCAAACTTTTATGCAACAGACTAGCCCTTGTATTGCCTGACATCATCCAGGATAACCAGGGTGCTTTCATCAAGGGCAGATCCATTATTGAAAATGTCCTCATATGCCAAGACCTTATTCATCAATATTCCAGACAAAGAGTCTCTCCTAGATGTTTATTCAAGATTGACCTTCAAAAAGCGTATGACACCATTGAATGGTCTTTTGTAGAACAGCTTCTACATAAGTTTCAGCTACCCAACCATTTCATCAAGCTAGTGATGGCATGCATCACCTCTCCCTCCTTCTCTCTGGCTATAAATGGAACTAACTTTGGGTACTTCAAGGGTAAAAGGGGACTGCGACAGGGGGACCCCATTTCCCCTCTGATTTTCACTATGTGCATGGAATACCTATCTAGGTTGATCACCTATGCCACTGATAATTGGCCTTTTCACTACCATCCCATGTGCAAGCATCTCAAACTTACTCATCTAATGTTTGCTGACGATCTGCTCATGTTTTGTAAAGGCAATGCCACATCCATTGTTCTACTGATGAGAGCTTTCAATTCCTTCTCTGCAGCATCTGGTCTTAAGTTGAATTCCTCCAAATCTGATATCTATTTTAATGGGATGGATCCTGAGCTTAAAGCAGACATTCAGAGACTTACTGGTTTTAGTGAAGGCACTTTTCCCTTCAGATATTTGGGAGTGTCTATGCAAGCTAGTAAGATAAACAAACAAGACTGCCATAAATTGACAGAGAAGATTATGAACAGAATTAGGAGCATTTGTGCTAGAAACCTATCATATGCAGGAAGGATCACTCTCATTAACTCTGTTCTTAATACTTTACACAACTATTGGGCCTCTATGTTTATTCTACCTAAAAGCATCATTAAAAGAATAGAGGCTGTCTGCAGGAATTTTTTATGGGATGGAAGCAGTGAGTATCATAGAGTGCCCTTGGTTGCTTGGGATACTGTTACTAGACCAAAGGCAGAAGGAGGGTTAGGAATTAAGAGTATTGCAGACCGAAACTATGCAAATATTGGCAAGCTGGTTGACTGGCTATACACTAAGGCAGACAGACTTTGGATCCGATGGGTTCACCAACTCTACTTGA
>CM055312.2:47863701-47903701 GCA_029255685.2 Silene conica | reverse complement strand
CCCTAGACGTTATCTCCAAACTCCGATCACTCCACGACACCCTTGGATCCGCCGTGCCCAACACCATCTCCTTGGCTTCCTCTATCCCTAAATCAGCCCCTAAGACCTCTTAAACCTCCTCATCCTCCCTAGAAATAGCAAAAACCGAGTTGGCTAACTTAGTGTTCTTCCCCGAATTGGCCCTCATCAACCCTACATCTTTGGGACTCATAGGTTTTAGGATAATCTTCTTCCCCTTATCCATCAATTCATACTCGTTCACCCTTCCCCTATGTAGCACATCCCTATCAAATTGCCAAGGACGCCCTAGAAGGATGTGACACGCATCCATAGGCACTACATCACATAGCACCTCATCCTTGTATGAACCCACTACATCACATAGCACCTCATCCTTGTATGAACCCATGGCTAAGTTTACCTTGACCTGTTTTGTAACCCTAACCTTGTTTGCATCCCCTAGCCAATGTAAGGCATAAGGTTTGGGATGTTTTATTGTAGTTAAGGCTAACTTAGATACCATCTCCTCCGAAGCCACGTTAGTACAACTACCCCCATCAATGATCATACTACACCATTTATCCCTTACAAGACACTTGGTATGAAAGATGTGATCTCGTTGTTCGGTAATTATAGAAATAGATTGGGCTTGCAACGACCTAAGCACTAGAGTGTTTGCATTAGGTGCCTCGAATTGCTCACCTTGGCCGTCCCCTTCCCCGAAGTCTCCCATCATCTCTTCCTCCTCCTCGGACTCCTCCTCCTCTCCTACTAAGTTTAGGCAAGTTAATGCCTCCCTCATCGTGACTACTCTTTTATTAGGGCAAGCATTCTTGAAGTGCCCGAACCCCTGACACTTAAAGCACCTTACTTTAGAAAGGCTTACCTCGTTTGGTGTTGGAGTAGGAGTAGCTTTAGTTTGAACCGCCCCACTCGAACTTGCTTTAGCCGCGCCACTTGCTACCCCCGAACTAGGGTTAGATCTTGCCGCCTCTCCTTCGCCCTCAAACGCACGCCCGTACATGCTACCTCCTCCGAATCTGTTCTTACTTTGTGCTTCAACTCGTAAACACAAACTTGTGAGAGTATCAAAATCCGAATAAATTTGAAGTTCTACAGGATTAGCAATATTTTTATTTAACCCTCGCAAGAACCTCGCCATCTTTTGTTCTTGATTTTCTTCGACCTCTCCCATTAAAGTAAGATTCTCAAACTCCTCTATATACTCACTTACTGACATCTTGCCTTGAACAAGATTAGAAATCTTTCGATATAAAGCAAGTTTATAAGTTGTGGGTACATACCGTTTTCGTAATCTTTTCTTTAAACTATCCCAAGAACAAATTTTCTCCTTCCCGGCTCTAGCCCTTTGAGCCTTAAGACTGTCGAACCATAAGGATGCGCCCTTGCTTAATCTTAGGATTGCGTACTTGCACATCTTACGATCATCTAACTCTTTAAACTCGAACATACGATCCATCTTGCGCTCCCACTCGAGATAATCTTCTAGATCCGTACCTCCTTCGAACTCTGGCAATTCCGTCACCTTGAACTCGTCACTTGGGCGGACGGGCTCCCTCCTTGGTTGCCAACGATTCTCATTACTAGTAATGTAACATCCCGTATTTTTATAAAAGTGAATTTTAATAATTTAAAAGTAGTTTACGGAATTTAATAATATTTTAATAATAAATCGTGAATTTATTTTAAGTTTCTCCGTTAAGATCCGTCTTAAGAATGTTTTAGTTCTTAAGATGTTAACTTGGCAAAATCAAACCCCGACTTGAACCCGTTTCACAAAACAAGTAACCCGACTCAAATTACGGAAAAGGACAATATAAACCCCACCAAAACCATATTCCATCGTCATCCATCTTTATTTCCACTGCTTCTTCATTTCCACCATTGTTCTTCTTTCTTAAGAGCTTAAAATCAACATTTCAACCTCTTCCCGAACTCGAATCGCGGTAAGTCTTACATTTTCGGAATCCTTGCGAGATTTGCAAGCTTTCTATCTCTTTCAATTTCAATTTTATCAAACTCGAAAAAGACGTTGTTTTGGGTAAATTCCGTTTTAAGCTTCTAAAACCCGTTTCTTTTGTTGTAAGAGTTGGATTAGAGGACCCGGAGGGTGATAGCTTCGTTATTGAAGAAGAATTCGGAGCATAACCGCTTTTAAGGTGACGATAATGAGAAACTCGGCCTTTTGTCTAAATTAGCACTTTATGTGATTTTGGTTGTGTTTGATGAATGTTAGTTTAGTCTTAAGTTCTTTAATGTTCTTATAATGTCTTATAAACTGATTTTGGTGAAGATTTGAGGAAGAATTTGATGAGAAAGTGAATTTAGGAGTATACATGTTAAGACCGGTTTATTTGGGATTTTCTTGTTAACTCTTGAATTGGTTGTTTGTAAACATGTTCTTATGTGTAATTGATGTTGTATACATGTGGGAAATGTTGTGTTGTTGCGTAAAAACATGTTTAAGACGGATTGGTAAAGTATCGAACGGATTAGAGAATAGCAAAAATGGCGAAAATGCGATCAGAGGCTCTGAGCCGGTCGACCGACCGGCGGCCGACCAGCCGGCTCAGAGTCCCTCATTGTGTCGTGTTAATTTTTGAGAAATTGTAAAAAGGGCCCCCAGCCGGTGGACCGGCAGCCGGCCGGGCGGCTGGGAGACCCTATAGTGTGTTGTGTGTTGTTTTTGCAAGAATGGAGAAGGGGTCCCCAGCTGGTGGGAAGTGCTAAAAAGTAGCTTGGTGTTGAGTAGCTTCCAGAGTGTCTTCCAAAAATAACTCATGAACTTAGTATCCCTGTCTGATACAATGGTTCTGGGGACACCATGAAGTTTGACAATCTCCCTGAAGTATAATTCTGCCACCCCTGAAGCATCTTCAGTTTTCTTACAAGGCACAAAGTGAGCCATTTTGCTGAAACGGTCAACTACCACCATCATTGAATCCTTTCCTCTTTGAGTGTGAGGGACGGCCACTATGAAATCCATGCTAACATCCTCCCATGGCTTGTCTGGAACAGGCAAGGGAGTGTAGGCTCCTGCTTGAAAGGAACTCTTTGCCCTTTGACAGGCTGCACACCTTCTGATGATTGCCTGGACATCTCCCTCCATTCTTGGCCAGTAGAATTGATCTTGCAGGATGTCCATTGTCTTCTGTACTCCAAAATGGCCTGCCAACCCATTAGAATGAACTTCTCTGATTAACAACTCTCTGCAGGATCCTTTTGGTACACACAACTTGTTTCCTTTGAACAGAAACCCCTCTTGCAAGGTGAATTTGGACCCTTGTTTGTTTGGATCACCTTGCAAGGTCAACCAATCCTCCATGAAGTCCTGATCATCCCTGTACAACTCCTTCATGAATTCAAACCCCAACACCCTTTGCTGAATAGTAATGGGCATGGAGTGTCTCCTAGACAGTGCATCTGCCACCACATTTAGTTTTCCTTCCTTGTGTTTGCTGGAGAAGTTGAATGATTGAAGGAACTCAACCCACTTAGCATGTCTTGCACTCAACTTATGTTGACCATTGATGTATTTTAATGCTTCATGATCAGAATGTAGGACAAAAGGTTTTGGTTTGAGATAATGGCTCCAATACATGAGTGCCCTGACCAAAGCATAGAACTCTTTGTCATAAGTAGAGTAATTCAACTTAGCTCCCCCAAGTTTCTCACTGAAAAATGCTACTGGATTCCTCCCTTGTATGAGCACTGCTCCAATGCCTACCCCACTGGCATCACACTCTACCTCAAACAACTGCTCAAAATCTGGTAAGGCCAAGACAGGAGCCTCACAAAGTTTCTGCTTGATGTGCTCAAAGGCAGATTGAGCTTGTGAGGTCCACATGAACATCCCTTTCTTCATTCCTTCAGTTATGGGAGCCATGATGGTGCTAAACCCCTTAATAAATCTTCTGTAAAAAGAAGCCAAGCCATGGAACCCTCTTACTTCAGTAATGGACCTTGGTACTGGCCAAGATTTGATAGCTTCAATCTTCTCTTGGTCCACTGAAATGCCCTTTTCAGAAATAACATAGCCAAGGAACTTAACTTCCCTAGCTAGAAAAGTACACTTTTCAAGCTTCCCAAACACCTCATTCTCCTTTAGCTTGGTAAACAGTAACTCCAAGTGAGTTAGATGATCATGATTACTCTTGCTATACACCAGAATGTCATCAAAGTAGACAACAATGAATTTGCCCAAGTATGGCCTTAAGACTTCTGTCATTAGCCTCATGAAAGTGCTTGGGGCATTTGACAGCCCAAATGGCATGACTAACCATTCATAGAGACCATGCTTGGTTTTGAAAGCAGTTTTCCACTCATCCCCCTCCCTTATCCTTACTTGGTGGTACCCCTGCCTAAGATCTATCTTAGAAAACAACTTGGCACCACAAAGTTCATCCAACATATCATCCAGCCTTGGTATAGGGAACCTATACTTCACTGTAATGTTGTTAATAGCCCTGCTGTCAATACACATCCTCCATGTTCCATCCTTTTTATGGACCAAAAGTGCTGGGACAGCACATGGACTCAATGATTCCCTCACAAAGCCCTTGCTCATCAGCTCTTCTATTTGCCTTTGTAACTCCTTGGTTGCCCCTGGATCACTTCTATAAGCTGGCCTGTTTGGAAGCATGGCACCTGGAATTAGGTCTATTTGGTGCTCAATTCCTCTCAAAGGAGGTAACCCTGCTCGCAACTCTTCTGGAAAGACTTCCTGAAAGTCATGGATTAGTTTCTTCACTTCATCTGGGATGCAAGGGGGTGATTCCAACCTTTTTGCTACCAAGATAAAGACAGGCTGCTCCTCCTTTATCTCCCTTATCATGGCAGATTCAGATAGGAATAGGACTCCCTTTAAACTGCTCATGTTGGGGCTGCCATAATCCTTGGTGTTGGGTGGTAGTGGTGTTAAGATTATCTTCTGGTTTCCATGTTTGAAGGTGTATACATTGCTCTTTCCTTTGTGTAAGGCATCCTTATCAAACTCCCAAGTTCTGCCCAACAATAGATGGCAAGCATCCATTGGTACTACATCACACAACACTTCATCCTTATAGGTTCCTCCAATGGAGAAGGGAACCATACACTGCTGATCCACTTTTACTTCTGCCCCCTTATTGAGCCATCTGAGTTTGTAGGGGTTTGGGTGTGGTCTGGTTTCCAGACTAAGCTTGCCAACCATGGCTACTGATGCCACATTGGTGCAGCTGCCCCCATCAATGATCAGGTTACAGACCCTCCCTTGGATTGTACACCTGCTTCTGAAAATTAGGGACCTCTGATCATTCTCCAAGGGTTGCTGTTGTGAATGCATTACTCTCCAAAGAACAAGGCTATGGCCAGTATCAGGTGGTGCCAGCACCTCATCCTCTTCCTCCACATTCTCAACCTCCTCTTCTGGTTCATACTCCACAGTTCCCTCAGTCTCCCATTCATGAATTTCCCTGACAGTAAGGGTTCTCTTAGAAGGACAGTCCTTCTTGAAATGCCCATACCCTTGGCATTGGTAGCATTTTCTTCTTTCATCAGCAGGGATGTTAGTTTTAGGGTTCATGGGTGACTTGCCTTTATCTAGAGGGGGTTTGCCTGTGGTGAATGGTGCTCTTGAACCCTCCCCACCCTTTGTTCCAGTGTATATCTTAGGAATGGCTGCCTTGGTATAGGTCTTTGGTGTATCCTTTCCCAACTTCTCAACTCTAAAAGACAGGTTAACCACATCCTCAAATGACCACAAGGGCTGCAACCTAACTTGTTTAGCAATATTGTAATTTAACCCCTCTAAGAACCTAGCAATCCTTTGTTCTGGTTTCTCATTGATTTCACACTGTAAGGTTAACTGTTCAAAATCTATTAAATAGGTCTCAACAGTCTGGTCATTTTGTTTTAGCTTAGAAAGTTTAATGAACAGATCTTGTGTGTAGTCTTTAGCAACAAATTTAGCAAGGAGTTTCTTTTTTAACTTTCTCCATGACTTAATAGGTTCCTTCCCTTCTCGGGCCCTCTGACTTTTCATGGTTTCATACCACAAGGATGCATAACCCTTAAGTTTGAGGATAACAACTTTAAAAGCTTTAGTGTCATTGTACCCTTTGTACTCAAAGACTCTTTCTACATCCCTTAACCATTCTAACAAATCATCTGGGTTCAGGCTGCCAGAAAAGTTAGGAATATCTACCTTTAGGTGCTTGTCAGTAGGTGATGCCCTACTCCTGGTGCTAACATCTGAGTCAATGAGCTCCTCCTCCATATCATGGTCCACTTGCCTCCCCCCAATGCCTGCACGACCTCTACCTCTGCCTCTCCCAGGAGGTCTTCCTCTTTCTGGAGTAGGTATATTGGCCATGACAGCATTGATGGCTTCCAAAGTAACATTGGCAAGGTTGGCTATTTGTTCTATTCTAGCCTCCATACCTGCTAGCCTCTCTTCACTCATGGTCAGTTTTTGTATTTTTAATGTAGGTAGGTGGATGAACTCACTTGTTTCTCTCTTGAACTAACACAAGATAGGACTGTGTTAAAACTAGCTCTGATAACCAATTTGATACACCAAACCAGGGGGTAAGGTGATATTTCTGAAGTCTTAAAGAACTGATAAATAAACCCTGAACTTCGAGACTCAAGCAAAGCACAGAAATCTCTTAGAACAGTGAATCTCAAGAATAATTTAATCACCCAAGCAATGCACAAGGGATTAAACCACTCTTAAGCCAAACAACTAAGCGAAGCACAAGTTATTTGTGTTAACTAAGCAAAGCACAAGTTAACTGAAAATAAGAGAGAAACTCTTAAGGTTTTCTGATTTCATTCTACTCTTACAAGTGCATAGAGGCTGCCTTTATATAGGCTTACAAAAGAGATCAGAACCTTACAAGTTCTCTGATCTAAGGGCTCATAATGGCCTAAGTAATCTACACAAAAGATAACAGACTAAGGAGACCAAAAGGAACGTTGGAGTTGTGGTCCTTATACTGAAAGAACCCCTGCCCAAGCTTCCAAAATCCTGCACAAACAGACTGTCAAAAGCATGCTCCTTTTCCTGTCAACACACAGGCTGTTTGTCTGTTTCCATAAATGGAATGACAACTTTTCTGTAACTTCTACTTTGCTCTAGGCTCTTTGCCCATTGTATGCTTTTCTGGACCATGACAAAACACTACTCCCAACGACACTTTAGATGCTTACACCAGCTGTGCAAAAGTAAGGAAGTTCCTTATGCTGGCCTACTCGTTGATTAACCTCTCCTTAGGCTTACTACTGAATTAATGTTGGAAAAGTAGCTGGAGTCCCTGGTTAGACAACTCCCTTAAGGATTCAGGCCATTTCTCTTGGTTGTTGATGAATAAAGCATCCCCCTTTGCTCCTGCATCACCTTAGCTTTATGTTTTCCGTATTTTTGTGCCTGTAGGGATATGCTATCCCGGGCTGCTTTTGTATAGTACTTATATACTTATCTAGGTTTTATCTTCCGCATGTTTATTTTGTTAAAACACCTCGCATGTCTATTTATGTTAAAAAGTTTTAATTCCGCTGCATTTTTGGTACTTTGTATGTTTTACATTTCCGCTTTCGCGAGGGGTTTTACAAGTAACATGTTCCAGCGCCTTTTTTAAACTATCCAAGAATCTTGGATCTTCAAAATTCATGATGCCCCGAATGGATTTTCTTGAAAGATAAGGAATTCAAGAGCCGAAGCTCTGATACCACTTATGATACGAATTCTTGATCAAAGAACTCGTCCGCGGAAGCCTTCTTGTAAATCTTGAAAACAATCTTGAATGAAATAATAAAATAGGACAAATAAAGAACAATCTTGGATGAATCTTGGAATAATGATGATGGATGATGAGATGGACGGTGATGATGATGTCGATGGTGGTGATGATGGCCGTCGATGGTGGTGGTCTTGGTGGTTGTTTTGTTGTAGTTGTGACGGTCTTGAGGTGAATCCCCAAGGTAGAAGGATATTTGTTTGCCCTAGACCTATAGTTCAAACAATGGTGATTTACTCCCTAGACCTATAGTTTGTAAATCTTGCTAATACTTGAAACGCGACAAATATTAACGGTTCGGATCAACACTCGATGAGTCCTTGAGATTTCTTTTAGAAAGCCTTAAAAAGAAAACTTGTGATTTTTATTTGATTTGATAATTAACTGAATAACAAGAAAGACAATGTGCTCTATTTATAGTAGAGTCACACGTCCAAGCACACCATACACACGACACACACACGACTCCTATCTCTATGTGAGATTAGAAGTCCTAAACTATATCTAAATGGATTAAATATAATCCTTATTAAATCTTGAACTCTATCCTAAGAATTAAAAGAATTAAATAACTGACCCTAATAATCCTAGGATAAACAACTAATAAGATAATAACTAATTTGTAACAACTTTGTAACAAACTAGTAATTATCCTAACAAACTAAATAACAAACTTTAATAATTAATTTAATAAAAATAACAAAGAAATTATACACACTCCAAGTCCTTCTTGGAATCCATATTGGCCGAGCATCCACCTCCCCATGACCGAGCAGGCCGTGATTATGGCCGAGCCACACGCGGCCTATGGGCCTAGCTTCCCGTCGTTGATCCGTCGTCCCAAGCCCATACTCTCCTTGTTGTATTCCGTTTCTTGGACTCGACTCGTTTCTTGATATTCTTGTATCAGCCCAAGGTTTTAAAACCCACCGAATCTTTAATAGGAAAAATACTAGCCATAATATAATAATAGCTAATAAAAATGGTCCCTTTGATCTTGTCTTAAAATGATGAATGAAAGCCCTACCCATAATCGGATCAAATGTGTCCATAGCCTTGACACTTATAGCATCTTCTAATAGTACTCCCTCTAGGATCAGGAATACTTGCCTTGAACGAACTCTTGGCCTTTTCGGCCATCTCCTCCTTCGCCGCCTCCTTCACTTTAGGCGTGGTATTCGTGGTGTACAATGATGATCCTTCTCCGACTCTCGTGCAAACACATCATTATAGTCATCGTAATTTTGGACCTCAACCCTTGAAGTCAAGGTTGGTGATAAACCACGAATAAACCTAGCAATCTTTAACTCCTCCCGCTCATCTAGGTCACATACAATAGTCATTCTTTCAAACTTCCTAATGTATTCTGAGACGGTCATATTATGTTGAGATAAAGAATGGAGTCTTAGATAGTTTTCTTGATCATAATCCTTTGGCAAGAATTTCTTTATCATATGCTTTTTCAATTTTGCCCAAGATTTGATCTTTTCCTTGTGTTGCTTCTTTCTTTGCTTCTTCAGATTTTCGTACCAAAGTGAAGCATATTTGGCAAGTTTCAAGATAGCAATTTTGAACTGTTTCCGGTCGTCGTATTCCTTGTATTCAAAGACTCGCTCCGTTTGTCTAAGCCAATCCAAGAAATCTTCCGGATCCATATCTCGCTTGAATTCAGGTATATCAAGTTTGAGACCTCTATCATCTTCGTTCTTGTCCCAACCCTTGCCTTTGAATTCCGATTCCTCCTCCGAGTCACTCGCCCTAGATGAGGACTCTCCTGTCTTCTTATGACCTCCTTTGGTCATCATGGTTTTTATGAGGTACTTGAGTTCTTGAATTTCAGATTTTAACTCTAAGTTACCCGCCTCCCATGGCTTCTCTTCGCCATCTCCGTCTTTAGAACCTACCATTGTGATAAACTTTCCCAAGAACAAGTGTATTAAAAATTAGACCAAGAGCTGAACCCTTGATACCAATTTGATGCGTATTTGGGGTGATAATCAAATAAGACGATCAACGAAAATACGTATGTTGCAGCGGAATAATATAACTTGTGAAATATCACGAATTAGGATAAATAAAGAACGAAAAATAACAAATAAAGATGAATGATGAACGTGATGATGAACGATAACTAACGGTTGATGGTGACGTGGACGGTGGTCCTCGACGGTGGTTGGTGGTCGGTGATGAACACGGTGGTGCTCACGTTTGATGATGATAGTTGTTGACGTAGAGGTGCACTGCTACCAATACTTGAAACATTGATGAGACGATATAATGAATGATTTATGTAATTCGAAGGATAGGATAATTGACTAAGCTCACACAGATACTCAATCGATTATTTTGAAGCTCACACAGATACTTCGGGGTTAAAGCTCACACATATACTTTAAGGTTTTTTTGTAAGTAAAACTTAACAATAAATTTTTAGTTTGATAATTGGATACCTAAAACAATAACCTAGGATGCCTATTTATAGTAAGGTCATCCGTCACAATTTGAGTACGAATAGGAAACAAAGAAACAGCCCACACGCTTCCCAATACTCGGTCACGCGTGTACTACTCATCCATCTAGGGTTTCCTAATTCTTTCCTAATGGATTTTTATAATCCTTATTAAAGTTAAAAGATAAAATAATAAAGAAAAGATTAAGTTGTAACAAACCTCCTAACAACTTAATAACTAACTCTAACAAACTTATAACTAACTTTGTAACAACCCCAACCTGATACGAATTCTTGAGCAAAGAAATCGTCCGCGGAAGCATTCTTGGAAATCTTAAGAACAATCTTGAATGAATTAGTAAAATAGGCAAAGTATGGAACGATCTTGGTTGAATCTTGATGAATGATGAACGTGAATGATGAATGGCGGTGGTGATGTTGTCGAGATGGTGGTGGTCCGTCGGTGGTATGGGTGGTGATGGTTGTTTTTGTAGTTGTGACGGTCTTGAGGTGAATCCCTAAGGTAGAAGGATATTTGTTTGCCCTAGACCTATAGTTCAAACAATGGTGAATTACTCCCTAGACCTATAGTTTGGAATTCGTGTTAATATTTGAAACGCGACAAATACCAACGGTTCGGATCAACACGCGATGAGTCCTTGAATTCTTTAAGTATGCCTTAAAAGAAAACTTGTAAATTTTTATAAGTTGAATGATTGAATAATTAACTGAAAAACAAGAAGAACCATGTCCTCTATTTATAGGGTAATCACACGTCCCATAGACTCACACGCCTCCCATGATTCGTAGAGGAGTCCTAAACCCTATCTAGGTGGATTAAATATAATCCTTATTAAAAATAAACTATATCCTAGGTTATTAAAGAATTAGTTAACTAATCCTAACAACCTTAAGATAACTAACCAGCTAGGTTGTAACTAACTTGTAACAACCTAGTAATTACCTTAAATAACAAATTTTAACAACTTAATAAAAATAACATAATAATTAAAAATACTCCAATGTCTACTTGGAAACCAAGAAGACCGATCCCAAGTGTGAGATGGCCGAGCACTCCAAGCGTGGTGATCGAGACATGTGCCGCCCATGGCCCATCCGTCCTCAAGGTGGTCCGTCCACCAAGGTTTCGTTCCCCCTTGCCTTGATTTGATCTTTGATATACCTTTATTAGTCCATGGTCGTAAGGCCCAACGAATCTTGACTAGGTAATATACTAACTATATGATAATTAATAATAAAATAGTTAACATAAATTGCCTCATCGATCTTTGATTATAATGACGAATGAATGCCCTATCCATAATCGGATCATCCCCTCCTCCTTTAAAGAGAATTGACCTCAATTCTTGATGTTTAGAATTCAAGAACCTTTGATCTTGGGACATGTTTCCTGTACAAATGAATAAAGATTGATTCGTTAAGGAAAACTTTTAGGGGCTGCGCCTCTTTGCACCTTGCCGCGACACCACTACTCCCTCCTCTTTAGCTACTCGTCTATGCTCGTCCACATAAGGCCCTAGGCTTAGCTTAATGGGTATGTGATGTCCCTCCTTGACCAAAGGCCCGAAAACCTCACGCCCTTTACCACACATTATGCCTATACCACGCAACAACTCCTCCATACGCCCAAGACTAGGCGTGTAACACCCCGTAATTTCCAAATATTTATATATTATTAAAATCTTATTTTAGTAATAATAATGTTCCACAATAAATAAAATTCCATTTAAAATCTATCGTTTTTGACAATGATATTAATATGTCCGTATTAAAGTTATACTTCTTAAACTTGTAAAATGTTACTCTGTCGTTGTTGCTAATTTTAAGATATTTTAAAAGCATATTTAGCTCTTTCTTATAAAATACAAGTTTTAGCTCTTTTTCTTAGCTTTCCAACGCCACTGAAAACACGTCAATCGGAGTTCTGTGGAGGAAATTATGCCGAAAATACGAAAGGCTGTCACGGACCATCCGCTAACGAGACCCACGCTCGTTGCTTACTCTATACTCTTTTCCACATGTCCTTTGGGACACATGGCTGAGTACTAAACCTTGCCTTGCTGCCCAAGGTCATTGCTTCTACTTCCTTCCTTCTTCTTCATTCCTTTACTTACTCTTTTTTCAGCTAAGAACACCCAAAAACACAAAGACACCATTGTTGTGCACCTCAACCGTAAAACGGTCGTAAAATCTTCGTTTCTTATCCGTTTTCGACGATTTTCGCGCCTATCTCTTCCTCTCCTCGCCCTCCATCTTTCTGGGTAATAAAATTACCAAATTTCTTCGTTAATATACTCTGGTCGTGGCCTTTAAGGCACGGTTCTCATAGCTAACCTCGTTTATTTATGTGTAGCTAGTTCGGTTGTCCAAACCGGAGTGGCTTTAAGTTCAAAATCATACTTATTGAAGATTTATAAGGTAACGGTGATGGGTTACTCGAATTTATCGTCTTTGTTTGCATGATTATATGCTAGTAATGTTTAGTACACTAGGATTGTTTTTGATTAAATAGTGGCATGATTAGGTTAATAAATCATATGTTTGGGTGAATTTCATCATGCATGTTTGTGTTGGATGATTTTTTTTAATTGTGGAAATTCATTAAGGATTGTATGGTTAAATGAGTTTATGATCATTGAGGATGATTAGTTTGATAGTCTTTCAAGTTCATAGTGTTTTGCTTACAATGGTTAATTCATGATGTTTCAGCACCTTGACAAATCTGTCCATTGTCTTGTACAATTTATTTCGACATTTTAGAGTATCCGCCTTTGAAAATGTTGAAAAGAGACCCCTGTTTATTTGAAGTGTAGAATCTACCTCTAAAATATCGTAATTTTCTTGCATGTCGTTTGTTCACAATAAATTATTTACGAACAGTGCGCTGAAATACTCGCAGAACGGACAGTAGCTCAAAGATTGTTTTGGAAACCAATTTTAAACTTTGAAATGATTCTGTTCCTTTTCAATAATTAAACTTTGAAGATTTTAGATGATGTTAGGAGTTTGTTTTGCCCCAAAATGATTTGTTAAACCCGTTTTATGAAGCAATACATTTTGTGTGACGGTTTCTGACACACTGTAAAGATCAGTCAATAACCCCCTGTTAAGTTCGTCTTTTGGAAATGTTTATTTGACAAATATTGTAGATAAAAGTCTTATTAAACCGACCAAATTGGCCTTGTATCATTTCGATTTTATTTGAATTTTACGGCAGAGGACAGCTGTAATGTGAAATGCGTTTAGAACTTTTGTTTCAATATGAAATCCCGTGTGTTCTCTTTCCGCATGAAATGGATATAAGTGTTGTCTTATTTATTAATGGTTAGCTCAAGCGTTGTTAATGAGTTGGTTAACGGTTACGTCATCCTAAGTTTGTGTAGGTGACGGTTATGTCATCCTAAGTTGTGTTGGTGACGGTTTTGTTACCTTGTTTGTTAATAGATAGCGGTGGTACGATTTGTGTACCATTGTAATGAACAAATACCACCCATGGAATGGGATTTTAGCTAT
The DNA here is from genome assembly GCA_029255685.2 of Silene conica. Lineage (NCBI taxonomy): Eukaryota > Viridiplantae > Streptophyta > Magnoliopsida > Caryophyllales > Caryophyllaceae > Silene > Silene conica. Next base: position 47,889,919 of record CM055312.2, on the reverse strand, counting down.
GTTCGGGATTGGTCGGAGGTCGTGCTATATGCGCTCCGGTCCCCGTGTGTCGTTCGGTGTAGGTTATTACATCGAGAGGTCTGGCCAGGTCTTAGGCATATAGGCAGTGGTTATACGCTATACATAGTTACGGAGGTCGTGCCGAAGCGCTCCTGTTGTAGGAGGTCGTGCCTAAGCGCTCCGATCGTTGGAGGTCGTGCCTAAGCGCTCCCGTTATAGGAGGTCGTGCCTAAGCGCTCCGGTAGTTGGAGGTCGTGCCTAAGCGCTCCCGTCGTTGGAGGTCGTGCCTAAGCGCTCCATTAGTCAGAGGTCGTGCATATGCGCTCTGATGGCGTTCATTCTATTCTTGGTTTGTTGTATGCGTGATTGGACATGCCACCTAGTTGTTGGCCTCTGAGTCGATCACTTGGATGTTTACCTGATTATGATGATTGGACATGCCACCTAGTTGTTGGCCTCTGATTCGATCATTTGGATGTTTCCTTGATTTTGATACTATCTCATATGCTGGCTTTAATTCTGTTATACATGTTGATTCATGCTGTTTTCACATGTTTTTGACTTATCGCCCACGCATTGATCATGTTATTCATATTTGGTAATATATATGATTGGTTATGAAATTATATACATGTTCATATGTATAAGATGTTTAGTATTACCGTTTACATGTTTTCTGACGTAAAGTGGCTGGGAGAACCCTGAGTTACTCCCCACTGACTGTGGCGTTCATGTCTCATGAATGTAGGTTGGTGCTGTTTGGGGAAGACGTGTGGCTAGCGAGCAATGTTGATAATTCGACATTTACCCTTACGCTTAGTTAGATTTAATTCATGTTGTTATCGTGGGATACCTAATCCCTCGTCTATTTAAGTTATTTTGTATAATTTATACTTTCTCATTAGTTTTTAGTCTTCCGCATGTTGTTTTGATATTCCGCGAAAAAGTTTTAATAAATATGTCGAAAAGTTTTTAAAAGTATCGTATTTCCGCTGCAAATTATTTGTTTACTTTTATGCTATATCGCGGGGTGTCACAGTTGGTATCAGAGCAGTAATGCTCCCGACGCACACACGTGTACCCCAACTTAAATGTGAACTTGACCTGAAATAATGAATGAGAGATGGGTAGATTTAAGGACCAAGTGGTAGTCTGTAATGTGATTGCTCCTTATTAGGTCTAACATGTTTGTTAATTGTCAAAGATTTTATTTTTGTGCTCAAGGATTGGTGAACCATGAGCTTACCTAGATGGCGATCAAGATTATTGTCTACTACCGAAGATGGAAGATTCGTGCTATCTTGAAGGATGCTTCTATGTCCCCGAAGATAATCCTTGCTCATCCTGTATCATCTTCTTCCTTATTTCTTGATGCATATCCTTCCTTCCCCAACTATTTTCTATCTTAACTCGGAAGCTACTTTCGTAACTTCCCGACTTAACCTTATCCTTGTTACTTACCTTTTCCCATGGCGCTTTGTAGGTAGCCTAGCTTAGTTGGATATTGAGGATTTTGTTCGAGAATAACCCCTAGCCCTTATTTTGAGAAGTAATCTTACTGAAAACGTTTAGGGAGTGTAGTAAGCCATGTCTTGGTGATCGTAATGCTTAGTTGTTTGTCCTACATAGTGAGCGAAAATGGTTGGTGGAATTCTTGGTTAAAATATTGAGTTATATGTGCGATATTTGGTGGATTTTAACTTTGGGAATCATAATTGAGATTTAGAACCGGTGGATTGAAATGTGACGCTTTAAGAGTATGAATGAGGTGTTTGAAGTCGTAAAATGAATTTGGGAAATATACTTGGGATGCTAGTGAAAATGAATGAATCAGTAATGCTTGACTTTGGGAATTGGGTTTGACTTTATTTGGGATGTTACTTTTGGAGGATAAGAATCGTGTATATTGATGGACAAGTATTGAAAGAGTTAGCAAATGTAACTTTAGAGGAGCTGACCGAAGTTTACTCTTTTAGTTATTTGATAGAATTAGAGGTGTAACCTTTTGAGGAGTTACTTGAAGATCATGTCTTTGGATGTCTGATTGATGTAGTAAGGTGCAACTTATGAATTTGTGAGATTTTAAGGTTGCGATGTTTAAAGGGCGTTTCGATTCGTATATGGAGGTGTGAGAACGTTAATAGTGGATCCTAGTGTTCACATTTTGAGGTATTGATGAATTCAAAGGATTTACTCCTTGCGTGAGAATAGAATTGAGTAATTCGTTGAGTAATAAAAGTTTTTGGAATTGAAGGAATTAGAGAGAGTTGATAATCTATATGGAGTATAAAGATTCGTATATGGAGTATAAAGAGTTGATAAACGTTGTTTGAGGAATTTAAGAAGTGGAAATACCCGAGACTTTATGGAATAGTCGAAATGGGGTTAATCGTACACCCTTATCTTTGAAAGGACTTATCGTATGGTAAACCATCTGGGGAAAATTCTTCTTGGAAAGTGCTAGTTTGGTGTGCTTGAATTGGTAAATAGGAGATGAGAACTTTGTAAGGATTTTGGGAACCCTGAGCCTTGGGAATTGTGTCAGTTCAAATCATAACCTTTCCTCAACACTTCTCTTCTTCTTTCTTCTTCTATGCTAATTCCGTCTAATTTTGCTTTCATGACAAAGCTTACTTAACCTCTCTTTATGTCATATATCTTCTTAACTCTAATGCTTATTCTTCTCCTCATGGCTTCGCTATTGTTGGAGTCCGTAGCCTGGAGTCTTTTATCCCGTCATCTTATGTACCTCTCTCTCTCTCAAGTTTCTAAATCGAGTTTGTTCCTGAAGTTTGTATCATATCTTTAACCATCGTGAGCCTTGTCCCCTTTCTTCTTGGACTAGTTGTGAGAGTGACTTCGTTTGTGGAGTAGTGATATATGGTTCGAGGATCCTTGGTCTTGTTTTATTGGACTTAGTTGAGAGAGTTAGCGTTTGGTGACGTTGGGTGACATTAGGTAGTGTGCCATCTTGATGGTTTCAATTTAAAGGTTTGACGGTATGAGTGCTTCTAGTGGATTAGTACCAACCATGAGGTTAATAATTTCGGTGTTATCTATGAGGGTGTTGATGGTTACCTAGAGACCGTTTGGGTGAAAATTGTTACTTTTATGAGACTTTCTTTGGGATGATCACTTTACGGTAATGAAGTATGGTAGTCAAAGTTTAAGAGATGTTTTCTTGATGTGGGTCAGTGAGATGTGACTAGGTTGGGACTTAATGCTTTGGATGTTTGACTCGTAGTCCTATGTTTGGGAATAGTTACGGTTTGAAGAATGTCGTGTTTATGTTTTTTTGGATTAGATGTTTTGGATGTTTATCTCATAGCCCTATGTATGAGAGTAAGTACAGTTCCGAGAGTGCCACGCTCATATCTTTGGTTATTGATATGAGTGTAACAGATTTTTGTTTAGAAGTCTTGAAGATGGATTCTGGTTTGAGATCCTTGTTTTGGTGTTTCACCATGTTTGGAGATCTGTAGCAAATGTTAGTTGGGTATGAGTTCAACCTTGTTAGTAATTTTGGATCTAGCTCTATGAAGGATGTTGATTGTTGAGTAATAATCAGAGTTGTGAAGTCCTTTTGGTAATAACATATCTTGTATCGTGGATGACCTAGAAGTGAGTGACCCAAATTGAGTTGAGGAAACCTTGAGAGTTGTGTGATTGAAAGAGTCGCCTTTGAGGTGTGTAAGAAACCATGATGATGATGACCCATTTATGGATTGAGTGAGTAGTGATTTCCGTAATCTGAAGAGTTATCCCCTCCTTAACCTGAAACCTCTTTTATTCGTGCTTCAGTTCCTTTGTTGTTTTTGCCCCTTTACTCTCTTGTTGAGTACCGTCTTTAGCCTTGAAGATGGTAGTTCTGATACCTTCTTTTAGTTAGCTTCCTTGTGACCTTTTGTGTTTTGAGGTCTTTGATGGACCAACCCGACGCTCATTGGTTAATAATATGTAGCTTTCATCCTTGTGTTTTGTTTGAAGTGATATTCAAAATATTTTCCATTTATGTACTTTATAACCGAAATGAGTTACCTTACTTTTGTTGTTGAAAACTTTAATTTCTGTTACCACCTTACTTATTTAACGGATTCAAAAATGCAAGTTTATTTTCGAAATGACGAGTTTTGAAAAGCTTGAAATGGTTTATAATTTTGATTGGTTTTAGCGTTGATTTGATGTAAGGTTGGTTATTGGAGACGTCTAATAACTCGTATTACACTCGTCAGCGCCTGATTTGATTTAGCTTTTGGACTTATCCTTTGTTTGGAATGTCGGGTTCTTGAATACGTAACGAGAACTCTAACGCTCCAATGAAAAGGACTGGTGCCTTTGGAAATTCTTTTCAAATTCTTTGAAAGAGATGTATGTTTTGAAATATCAAATTTTGGGTAAAACACTTGGGTTGCTTACCTTGTCTTTACAACTACCGTTTTTCTACTTTCAAGTTTCGAGGACGAAACTTTTTAAAAGGTGGGGTGATTGTAACACCCCGTAATTTCCAAGTATTTATATATTATTAAAATCTTATTTTAGTAATAATAATGTTCCACAATAAATAAAATTCCATTTAAAATCTATCGTTTTTGACAATGATATTAATATGTCCGTATTAAAGTTATACTTCTTAAACTTGTAAAACGTTACTCTGTCGTTGTTGCTAATTTTAAGATATTTTAAAAGCATATTTAGCTCTTTCTTATAAAATACAAGTTTTAGCTCTTTTTCTTAGCTTTGCAACGCCACTGAAAACACGTCAATCGGAGTTCTGTGGAGGAAATTATGCCGAAAATACGAAAGGCTGTCACGGACCATCCGCTAATGAGACCCACGCTCGTTGCTTACTCTATACTCTTTTCCACATGTCCTTTGGGACACATGGCTGAGTACTAAACCTTGCCTTGCTGCCCAAGGTCATTGCTTCTACTTCCTTCCTTCTTCTTCATTCCTTTACTTATTCTTTTTTCAGCTAAGAACACCCAAAAACACAAAGACACCATTGTTGTACACCTCAACCGTAAAACGGTCGTAAAATCTTCGTTTCTTATCCGTTTTCGACGATTTTCGCGCCTATCTCTTCCTATCCTCGCCCTCCATCTTTCTAGGTAATAAAATTATCAAATTTCTTCATTAATATACTCTGGTCGTGGCCTTTAAGGCACGGTTCTCATAGCTAACCTCGTTTATTTATGTGTAGCTAGTTCGGTTGTCCAAACCGGAGTGGCTTTAATTCAAAATCATACTTATTGAAGATTTATAAGGTAACGGTGATGGGTTACTCGAATTTATCGTCTTTGTTTGCATGATTATATGCTAGTAATGTTTAGTACACTAGGATTGTTTTTGATTAAATAGTGGCATGATTAGGTTAATAAATCATATGTTTGGGTGAATTTCATCATGCATGTTTGTGTTGGATGATTTTTTTTAATTGTGGAAATTCATTAAGGATTGTATGGTTAAATGAGTTTATGATCATTGAGGATGATTAGTTTGATAGTCTTTCAAGTTCATAGTGTTTTGCTTACAATGGTTAAATCATGATGTTTCAGCACCTTGACAAATCTGTCCATTGTCTTGTACAATTTATTTCGACATTTTAGAGTATCCGCCTTTGAAAATGTTGCAAAGAGACCCCTGTTTATTTGAAGTGTAGAATCTACCTCTAAAATATCGTAATTTTCTTGCATGTCGTTTGTTCACAATAAATTATTTACGAACAGTGCGCTGAAATACTCGCAGAACGGACAGTAGCTCAAAGATTGTTTTGGAAACCATTTTTAAACTTTGAAATGATTCTGATCCTTTTCAATAATTAAACTTTGAAGATTTTAGATGATGTTAGGAGTTTGCTTTGCCTCAAAATGATTTGTTAAACCCGTTTTATGAAGCAATACATTTTGTGTGACTGTTTCTGACACACTGTAAAGATCAGTCAATAACCCCCTGTTAAGTTCGTCTTTTGGAAATGTTTATTTGACAAATATTGTAGATAAAAGTCTTATTAAACCGACCAAATTGGCCTTGTATCATTTCGATTTTATTTGAATTAATTATGAATTTTACGGCAGAGGACAGCTGTAATGTGAAATGCGTTTAGAACTTTTGTTTCAGTATGCAATCCCGTGTGTTCTCTTTCCGCATGAAATGGATATAAGTGTTGTCTTATTTATTAATGGTTAGCTCAAGCGTTGTTAATGAGTTGGTTAACGGTTACGTCATCCTAAGTTTGTGTAGGTGACGGTTATGTCATCCTAAGTTGTGTTGGTGACGGTTTTGTTACCTTGTTTGTTAATAGATAGTGGTGGTACGATTTGTGTACCATTGTAATGAACAAATACCACCCATGGAATGGGATTTTAGCTATGTTCGGGATTGGTCGGAGGTCGTGCTATATGCGCTCCGGTCCCCGTGTGTCGTTCGGTGTAGGTTATTACATCGAGAGGTCTGGCCAGGTCTTAGGCATATAGGCAGTGGTTATACGCTATACATAGTTACGGAGGTCGTGCCGAAGCGCTCCTGTTGTAGGAGGTCGTGCCTAAGCGCTCCGATCGTTGGAGGTCGTGCCTAAGCGCTCCCGTTATAGGAGGTCGTGCCTAAGCGCTCCGGTAGTTGGAGGTCGTACCTAAGCGCTCCCGTCGTTGGAGGTCGTGCCTAAGCGCTCCATTAGTCAGAGGTCGTGCATATGCGCTCTGATGGCGTTCATTCTATTCTTGGTTTGTTGTATGCGTGATTGGACATGCCACCTAGTTGTTGGCCTCTGAGTCGATCACTTGGATGTTTACCTGATTATGATGATTGGACATGCCACCTAGTTGTTGGCCTCTGAGTCGATCATTTGGATGTTTCCTTGATTTTGATACTATCTCATATGTTGGCTTTAATTCTGTTATACATGTTGATTCATGCTGTTTTCACATGTTTTTGACTTATCGCCCACGCATTGATCATGTTATTCATATTTGGTAATATATATGATTGGTTATGAAATTATATACATGTTCATATGTATAAGATGTTTAGTATTACCGTTTACATGTTTTCTGACGTAAAGTGGCTGGGAGAACCCTGAGTTACTCCCCACTGACTGTGGCGTTCATGTCTCATGAATGTAGGTTGGTGCTGTTTGGGGAAGACGTGTGGCTAGCGAGCATTGTTGATAATTCGACATTTACCCTTACGCTTAGTTAGATTTAATTCATGTTGTTATCGTGGGATACCTAATCCCTCGTCTATTTAAGTTATTTTGTATAATTTATACTTTCTCATTAGTTTTTAGTCTTCCGCATGTTGTTTTGATATTCCGCGAAAAAGTTTTAATAAATATGTCGAAAAGTTTTTAAAAGTATCGTATTTCCGCTGCAAATTATTTGTTTATTTTTATGGTATATCGCGGGGTGTCACAAGGAGCGCGCTCCTTCGGCTCCCAAACACCAATTCCTTCGGTACCAACGTGATTAACACCAATTCCTTACCTTCCTCCTCAACCAAATCAGCCCTTATCACCTCCACAACTCCCTTGTCCTCTCTAGCTATAGCAAAAGCTGAGTTGGTTAGTTGAGTGTTCTTTCCCGAGTTGGCTCTCATCAAACCTACATCTTTGGGACTCATAGGCTTAAGGATGACTCGCTTACCCTTGTCCATTAGCTCATCAACCTGTCTTTGCAACTCCTTCGTTTCCTCCGGATTGCTCCTATAAGCGGCTTTATTAGATAGGGCAGCCCCTGGAACTAGGTCAATTTGGTGTTCAATTCCTCGTACAGGTGGTAGATCTTCAGGAAAGACATCCTTGAACTCCTCTAACAACTCCCTCACCAATGGTGACTCGATCTCCTCCTTATGCTCTTCTCCTACATCTCCGGCCACTAGGGCATAAACCGTCTCTCCCTCCTCTATGGCACGCTCTACTTCCTTCTCACCCATAAACGTCGTGCTTTTATCCTTCTCTTGTCTCTTGGTAGTCATATCTAATATGGCTTGGGGAGTCATAGGCTTTAGTATGATGTTCTTGTCTTTGTCCCTCAATTCGTATACGTTGGCCTTCCCTCGATGCACTACATCTCTATCAAATTGCCATGGACGCCCTAATAACAGATGACACGCATCCATAGGTGTAACATCACACAAAACCTCATCTTTGTATGATCCCATCGCAATCCCTACCCTCACTTGCCTCGTCACCTTTATAACACTCCCGTCATCCAACCAATGTAGTAAATAGGGTTTTGGGTGTGTGGTGGTAATGAGGTGATACGAATTCTTGAGCAAAGAAATCGTCCGCGGAAGCTTTCTTGGAAATCTTGAGAACAATCTTGAAGGAATTAATAAAATAGGCAAAATATGGAACGATCTTGAAACAATCTTGAAACAATGAATGATGGATGATGAGATGAACGACGGTGGTGATGTCGATGGTGGTGATGTCCGTCGATGGTGGTGATTGTTGTTGTAGTTGTGACGGTCTTGAGGTGAATCCCCAAGGTAGAAGGATATTTGTTTGCCCTAGACCTATAGGACACCCAATGGTGAATTACTCCCTAGACCTATAGTTTATAATTCGTGCTAATATTTGAAACGCGACAAATACTAACGGTTCGGATCAACACTCGATGAGTCCTTGAGATTTCTTTAAGCATGCCTTAAAAAGAAAACTTGTAAATTTTTATTGATTGAATAGTTGAATTAAAAACAAGAAGAACAATGTGCCTATTTATATTGGAGGCCACACGTCCCAAACACAAACCACACGCCTCCTAATCTCAAAACCCTAATGAGATTAGAAGTCCTAAACTTAATCTAATGGATTAAAATAATCCTTATTAAATAAACTCTATCCTAGGCATTAAAAAGAATTAACTAACTAACCCTAATAACCCTAGGATAACAACCTAACAAGATAATAACAAACTTGTAACTACCTTGTAACAAACTTATAACAAACTAACAAACTCCCCTAACAAACTATAACCAACTCATAACTAACTTGTACCAACCCCTAAATTAGTTATGCTCACAACACAAACCCTACGACCAAGCAAGTCGTGTACCAAGCCTTCCCCGCCGGCCACCCCCATGCCACCGACCACCGTGCCTACGGCCACCGAGCCCCCCAACGTGATCTCCTCCTCCTCAATGCTATCCATATTTGGATCATCCCCTCCTCCTTTAAAAGGAATTGTCCTCAATTCTGCGAGACCGTCATCATCCAAATATTTAGATAGATCCCCGACATTGAATGTGGCGTGTACTCCATAGTCACCCGGCAATTCTACTTGATAAGCATTATCGTTGACCCGAGCAATAACCTTATATGGACCCTCCGCACGCGGCATTAGTTTGTTCTTTCTCTTCCCCGGAAATCGCTCCTTTCTTAGATGCACCCAAACTAGAACCCCCGGTTCGAACAAGCGCGGCTTACGATGCTTATTTGACTTTCTTTTGTATGCTTCATTCACGGCCTTAATTCTCGTTCGTACCTGCTCATGTAACTTGATCATAGACTTGAGTTTGGACTCTGCATCTTTGTGAACCAACTCATCCTTAGGCAATGAAAGTAGATCTAAGGGTAAATATGGATTAACCCCATAGCCTATCTCGAAAGGTGAGTGCTTTGTAGCAAACGTTGGAGACCTGTTGTAAGCGAATTCCGCATGAGCCGATTTGATATCCCAATCCTTTTGTGTCTTGCTCACCAATCCTCTTAAAATCATGCCCAAAGTCCGATTAGTAACCTCCGTTTGCCCACCCGTTTGAGGATGATGAGAAGTACTAAACAACAACTTAGTCCCTACCTTTCTCCATAAGGTATTCCAAAAATAGCTTAAGAATTTTGAATATCTTTCCGACACAATGGTTCTTGGTATCCCATGTAAACGTACTATCTCGCGATAATAAAGATCAGCCACGTTGCTAGCATTATCCGTCTTATGACAAGCCACAAAATGCGCGATCTTTGAGAACCTATCTACCACAACCATGATTGCATCTTCCCCTCTTTGAGTACGCGGTAGAGCCACAATAAAATCCATCGACACGTCCTCCCACGGTCAACTCGGAATCGGCAAAGGAGTATACTCTCCCGGTTTGAATTTGCTTTTGGCTATATGGCATGTTACACACTTCCCAACCACCCTTGTTACATCTCCTAACATCTTGGGCCAAAAGAAATGTTCCTGATGCGTATTTGAGGTGATAATCAATTAAGACGATCAACAAAAATACGTATGTTGCAGCGGAAATAGTAAACTTGTGAAATAGTATGAATTAGAACAAATAAAGAACGAAAAATAACAAAGAATGATGAACGATGAACGAATGGTGGTCGGTGATGATGACGTGGCAACCCGGCGTGGGCGGTGGTCACGTGGTGGTCGGTGGTGGTGGTTCTTGAACGTTGGTGATGTTCTTGATGATGATGATCGTTGATGACGTAGAGAGGCACTGATGCGGGAGCATGCTCAAACTTTCCTAAAGATAAGTCAAAGTCAAGGTTCACACTAAACGGGTTCGAACATGGACCCGTAAGACTATTCAAGAAAGCTTTACAAGGGATAAAAGAAGATTCTAGAAGGTTCCGGAAGACTTTGGAACATCCTTGGATGATATTCCCTAAAGTCTATATGAAGGAAGGTGTGTATGAAGCTTCCAAGGAAGAGGAGCTAGGGCACGAAGGACCTAGGGACGCGCGCCTAAGGGCACGGCCACAACTAGGGTTTCGGCCAAAATTAGGGTTTCGTTTTTGGTTGTTTATTTTATTTAAGTTAAGAATAAAATAAGATTAGGAAGTTATGTTTCCTAGTCTTAGTAGAATTTGTATTAGGTTTCCTAATTGTAATAGGATTCACAATTGATGCGTATTTGGGGTGATAATCAATTAAGACGATCAACAAAAATACGTATGTTGCAGCGGAATAAAAAGTACTAATAAAATAATACAATCTTGGACGAATAAAGAACGAAAAATAACCAAGAACGATGAAAGAATGAACGAAGGGTGGCCGGTGATGGTGGCCGTCGATGGTGACGTGGCACGGTGGTCACGGTGTGGTGGTTTTCTTGGTGTTTCTTGATCTTCTTGAATAAAGATTGTTGGTGACGTAATAAGGCACAACGCTTAATACTTGAAAGATTTGTGAAACGATTTGATGAATTATTTATGATTGTCGATGGATAGGATAATTGATCAAGCTCACACAGATACCCTCTCAATTATTTTGAAGCTCACAACAGATACTTCGGTTTTAAAGCTCACACAGATACTTTAGATTTGTAAGTAAAACTTAACAAAAGGTTTTTGATCCGATTATGGATAGGGCTTTCATTCATCATTTTAAGACAAGATCAAAGAGGCCATTTTTAATAGCTATTATTATATTATGGCTAGTATTTTTCCTATTAAAGATTCGTTGGGTTTTAAAACCTTGGGCCAATAAAAGAAGATCAAGAAACAACTCGAGTCCAAGAAAAGGAAGATACGAAGAGACGTGGCCCATGGGCCAAGAAGTGCTTGGCCATGACCTAATCATGGCTCGGCCATGGCGCGGACACGGGCGGATGGTTGCTCGGGCATCAATTAAGATGGCTCGGCCATCTTGGATTCTTGTTAGGAATTGGAGTATATTTAATTTCTTTGTTATTTTTATTAAGTTAGTTATTAAAGTTTGTTATTTAGTTTGTTAGGATAATTACTAGTTTGTTACAAGTTGTTACAAATTAGTTATTATCTTATTAGTTGTTTATCCTAGGATTATTAGGGTTAGTTATTTAATTCTTTTAATTCTTAGGATAGAGTTTAAGATTTAATAAGGATTATATTTAATCCATTTAGATATAGTTTAGAACTTCTAATCTCACATAGAGATAGGAGTCGTAGGAGGCGTGAACAGAAAATGGACCCAAAATACTTCAAAATGGGGCTGTTTTTGTGATTTGTTTTTGTCTCGGTTTTGATTTGTTATTTTGAGTTTTTTATTTGAACAATAGTAAAGGATATGACTTGAACCAAAGGCTCGAGACTAGGATATGACTTAAACCAGAACACGAAGCAAGTTTAAGCCTAAGAGATCATCCAAGATCACGAAGCAAGGACTCACTCTTCTTCATGTACTCGTCCAGAACACGAAGCAAGACGGGAACATGGCTCCAAACACGAAGTAATGGAGTTGTTCAAGCACAAAGCAATGAACTAAAAAGGGTTTTCAAAACCTTCTTTTCTATTTGTTAATTCTTCAAATCTGATTTTTTTACAAAGGAAAGTGAGCTCTTTATATAGAGGCTCATCTTTCATCCTAACCATACATCTATTGTTTAATCTAAGGGCTTACAAGAGTTCATAAAATCCTTACATAGAGCAAAAGCCACGGCTGAAAACAACACAAAATAACAAGCTAAAACAGGCTGCCCTCTTACACAATTCTGCATTGAAAGTGACTTGTCCTTTGCTTTTGGGAAGACCAAATCTGAAAGTTTCAGGCCCTTTTCTGATCCCATGCTTTTGGCAAATGATTCTTTGTGCTTTTGAAGATGCTTGAACAAAAGAGGGATTAAGATAAGGACCATAAACAACCAGCCCCTTACCCTAATCCCAAGGACACCTCGAAACAATGCAGCCCCTTTTCTTCTGAAAGTTTCAGCAACTCAGCCCTATCTTGTAGAAGCCATATCTCTTAGCTCAGAATGAATTTTGGGACGTATGATAGCTCTTTGGAAAGCTAAATGAGTTAACTTTCACCTCAAAAAAGAATCAACTACATATCTTGAGTAAATCTGTAGTTATTGAAACTTTAGTGCACATAGGTCATGGGCTGTCCAAGAATACGCAGTCTGTTTGGGACGGCCATAACTCAAGTTATAGACCAGATATGAAGGTGATTCAAAAACCATTGTTTTTTTAAGATCTTAAGCTTTCTAATGACACAAAAATCATTTGATTTGCATTAGTAAAACATGAGATATGATGCTTGAAAGTCAGGCCAGATTTGGATGCAAACAAAACTTTCAACTTGTAAATTCATTTTTTTGCATAAAAATGGTGTTGAAATTAAGGCTCGAAATAAACACTCAAACAGTCTGTTCAAGCCTCTCCATTTCAGTGCAAACTCCCTTTGTTGAAAAAAGTTTGTCCTCAAACTTTCGGGTTTAAAAATTGGCAAAACAAAAAGGATTTCGAAAACAAAACAAATTAAGCCAAAGGGAGTGGTAGATGTTAAAGAGGGAGACAACAAGATGCACATCCTAAGAAAGCACACAGCAAATACTTAGAATCCCCTTGTTTAGCCAACTCGATTCAAGCATCATACAAATGCTCGAACCAAAGGCAACACTCGCAATCAAGCCACGCACAGATTGAGAGTTCACACCCTAGAACACCAAGTCCCACCCGTTCCCAAGACCGTCTTGGTTTAAGAAAACACAAGAGCCGAAGCTCTGATACCAATTGAACAGAAAATGGACCCAAAATACTTCAAAATGGGGCTGTTTTTGTGATTTGTTTTTGTCTCGGTTTTGAGTTGTTATTTTGAGGTTTTTATTTGAACAATAGTAAAGGATATGACTTGAACCAAAGGCTCGAGACTAGGATATGACTTAAACCAGAACACGAAGCAAGTTTAAGCCTAAGAGATCATCCAAGATCACGAAGCAAGGACTCACTCTTCTTCATGTACTCGTCCAGAACACGAAGCAAGACGGGAACATGGCTCCAAACACGAAGTAATGGAGTTGTTCAAGCACAAAGCAATGAACTAAAAAGGGTTTTCAAAACCATCTTTTCTATTTGTTAATTCTTCAAATCTGATTTTTTTACAAAGGAAAGTGAGCTCTTTATATAGAGGCTCATCTTTCATCCTAACCATACATCTATTGTTTAATCTAAGGGCTTACAAGAGTTCATAAAATCCTTACATAGAGCAAAAGCCACGGCTGAAAACAACACAAAATAACAAGCTAAAACAGGCTGCCCTCTTACACAATTCTGCATTGAAAGTGACTTGTCCTTTGCTTTTGGGAAGACCAAATCTGAAAGTTTCAGGCCCTTTTCTGATCCCATGCTTTTGGCAAATGATTCTTTGTGCTTTTGAAGATGCTTGAACAAAAGAGGGATTAAGATAAGGACCATAAACAACCAGCCCCTTACCCTAATCCCAAGGACACCTCGAAACAATGCAGCCCCTTTTCTTCTGAAAGTTTCAGCAACTCAGCCCTATCTTGTAGAAGCCATATCTCTTAGCTCAGAATGAATTTTGGGACGTATGATAGCTCTTTGGAAAGCTAAATGAGTTAACTTTCACCTCAAAAAAGAATCAACTACATATCTTGAGTAAATCTGTAGTTATTGAAACTTTAGTGCACATAGGTCATGGGCTGTCCAAGAATACGCAGTCTGTTTGGGACGGCCATAACTCAAGTTATAGACCAGATATGAAGGTGATTCAAAAACCATTGTTTTTTTAAGATCTTAAGCTTTCTAATGACACAAAAATCATTTGATTTGCATTAGTAAAACGTGAGATATGATGCTTGAAAGTCAGGCCAGATTTGGATGCAAACAAAACTTTCAACTTGTAAATTCATTTTTTTGCATAAAAATGGTGTTGAAATTAAGGCTCGAAATAAACACTCAAACAGTCTGTTCAAGCCTCTCCATTTCAGTGCAAACTCCCTTTGTTGAAAAAAGTTTGTCCTCAAACTTTCGGGTTTAAAAATTGGCAAAACAAAAAGGATTTCGAAAACAAAACAAATTAAGCCAAAGGGAGTGGTAGATGTTAAAGAGGGAGACAACAAGATGCACATCCTAAGAAAGCACACAGCAAATACTTAGAATCCCCTTGTTTAGCCAACTCGATTCAAGCATCATACAAATGCTCGAACCAAAGGCAACACTCGCAATCAAGCCACGCACAGATTGAGAGTTCACACCCTAGAACACCAAGTCCCACCCGTTCCCAAGACCGTCTTGGTTTAAGAAAACACAAGAGCCGAAGCTCTGATACCAATTGAACAGAAAATGGACCCAAAATACTTCAAAATGGGGCTGTTTTTGTGATTTGTTGTTGTCTCGGTTTTGAGTTGTTATTTTGAGGTTTTTATTTGAACAATAGTAAAGGATATGACTTGAACCAAAGGCTCAAGACTAGGATATGACTTAAACCAGAACACGAAGCAAGTTTAAGCCTAAGAGATCATCCAAGATCACGAAGCAAGGACTCACTCTTCTTCATGTACTCGTCCAGAACACGAAGCAAGACGGGAACATGGCTCCAAACACGAAGTAATGGAGTTGTTCAAGCACAAAGCAATGAACTAAAAAGGGTTTTCAAAACCTTCTTTTCTATTTGTTAATTCTTCAAATCTGATTTTTTTACAAAGGAAAGTGAGCTCTTTATATAGAGGCTCATCTTTCATCCTAACCATACATCTATTGTTTAATCTAAGGGCTTACAAGAGTTCATAAAATCCTTACATAGAGCAAAAGCCACGGCTGAAAACAACACAAAATAACAAGCTAAAACAGGCTGCCCTCTTACACAATTCTGCATTGAAAGTGACTTGTCCTTTGCTTTTGGGAAGACCAAATCTGAAAGTTTCAGGCCCTTTTCTGATCCCATGCTTTTGGCAAATGATTCTTTGTGCTTTTGAAGATGCTTGAACAAAAGAGGGATTAAGATAAGGACCATAAACAACCAGCCCCTTACCCTAATCCCAAGGACACCTCGAAACAATGCAGCCCCTTTTCTTCTGAAAGTTTCAGCAACTCAGCCCTATCTTGTAGAAGCCATATCTCTTAGCTCAGAATGAATTTTGGGACGTATGATAGCTCTTTGGAAAGCTAAATGAGTTAACTTTCACCTCAAAAAAGAATCAACTACATATCTTGAGTAAATCTGTAGTTATTGAAACTTTAGTGCACATAGGTCATGGGCTGTCCAAGAATACGCAGTCTGTTTGGGACGGCCATAACTCAAGTTATAGACCAGATATGAAGGTGATTCAAAAACCATTGTTTTTTTAAGATCTTAAGCTTTCTAATGACACAAAAATCATTTGATTTGCATTAGTAAAACGTGAGATATGATGCTTGAAAGTCAGGCCAGATTTGGATGCAAACAAAACTTTCAACTTGTAAATTCATTTTTTTGCATAAAAATGGTGTTGAAATTAAGGCTCGAAATAAACACTCAAACAGTCTGTTCAAGCCTCTCCATTTCAGTGCAAACTCCCTTTGTTGAAAAAAGTTTGTCCTCAAACTTTCGGGTTTAAAAATTGGCAAAACAAAAAGGATTTCGAAAACAAAACAAATTAAGCCAAAGGGAGTGGTAGATGTTAAAGAGGGAGACAACAAGATGCACATCCTAAGAAAGCACACAGCAAATACTTAGAATCCCCTTGTTTAGCCAACTCGATTCAAGCATCATACAAATGCTCGAACCAAAGGCAACACTCGCAATCAAGCCACGCACAGATTGAGAGTTCACACCCTAGAACACCAAGTCCCACCCGTTCCCAAGACCGTCTTGGTTTAAGAAAACACAAGAGCCGAAGCTCTGATACCAATTGAACAGAAAATGGACCCAAAATACTTCAAAATGGGGCTGTTTTTGTGATTTGTTGTTGTCTCGGTTTTGAGTTGTTATTTTGAGGTTTTTATTTGAACAATAGTAAAGGATATGACTTGAACCAAAGGCTCAAGACTAGGATATGACTTAAACCAGAACACGAAGCAAGTTTAAGCCTAAGAGATCATCCAAGATCACGAAGCAAGGACTCACTCTTCTTCATGTACTCGTCCAGAACACGAAGCAAGACGGGAACATGGCTCCAAACACGAAGTAATGGAGTTGTTCAAGCACAAAGCAATGAACTAAAAAGGGTTTTCAAAACCTTCTTTTCTATTTGTTAATTCTTCAAATCTGATTTTTTTACAAAGGAAAGTGAGCTCTTTATATAGAGGCTCATCTTTCATCCTAACCATACATCTATTGTTTAATCTAAGGGCTTACAAGAGTTCATAAAATCCTTACATAGAGCAAAAGCCACGGCTGAAAACAACACAAAATAACAAGCTAAAACAGGCTGCCCTCTTACACAATTCTGCATTGAAAGTGACTTGTCCTTTGCTTTTGGGAAGACCAAATCTGAAAGTTTCAGGCCCTTTTCTGATCCCATGCTTTTGGCAAATGATTCTTTGTGCTTTTGAAGATGCTTGAACAAAAGAGGGATTAAGATAAGGACCATAAACAACCAGCCCCTTACCCTAATCCCAAGGACACCTCGAAACAATGCAGCCCCTTTTCTTCTGAAAGTTTCAGCAACTCAGCCCTATCTTGTAGAAGCCATATCTCTTAGCTCAGAATGAATTTTGGGACGTATGATAGCTCTTTGGAAAGCTAAATGAGTTAACTTTCACCTCAAAAAAGAATCAACTACATATCTTGAGTAAATCTGTAGTTATTGAAACTTTAGTGCACATAGGTCATGGGCTGTCCAAGAATACGCAGTCTGTTTGGGACGGCCATAACTCAAGTTATAGACCAGATATGAAGGTGATTCAAAAACCATTGTTTTTTTAAGATCTTAAGCTTTCTAATGACACAAAAATCATTTGATTTGCATTAGTAAAACGTGAGATATGATGCTTGAAAGTCAGGCCAGATTTGGATGCAAACAAAACTTTCAACTTGTAAATTCATTTTTTTGCATAAAAATGGTGTTGAAATTAAGGCTCGAAATAAACACTCAAACAATCTGTTCAAGCCTCTCCATTTCAGTGCAAGGCGTGTGCTTCGTGTGCTTGGACGTGTGACTCTCTTATAAATAGAGCACATCGTCTTTCTTGTTTTCAGTTAATCATTCAAGTTATAAAAATTTACAAGTTTTCTTTTAAGGCATTCTTAAGGAAATCTCAAGGACTCATCGAGTGTTGATCCGAACCGTTAGTATTTGTCGCGTTTCAAATATTAGCACGAATTACAAACTATAGGTCTAGGGCGTAATTCACCATTGGGTGTCCTATAGATCTAGGGCAAACAAATATCCTTCTACCTTGGGGATTCACCTCAAGACCGTCACAACTACATCAAACAACCACCAAGACCACCACCATCGACGGCCATCATCACCTCCATCGACATCATCATCACCGTCCATCTCATCATCCATCATCATTATTCTAAGATTCATCCAAGATTGTTCTTTATTTGTCCTATTTTATTATTTCATTCAAGATTGTTTCCAAGATTTACAAGAAGGCTTCCGCGGACGAGTTCTTTGATCAAGATTTCGTATCATAAGTGGTATCAGAGCTTCGGCTCTTGAATTCTTTGTCTTTCAAGAAAATCCATTCGGGGCATCATGAATTTTGAAGATCCAAGATTCTTGGATAGTTTAAAGAAGGCATTGGAACATGTGTCTAACAACGAGAATAGATGGCAACCAAGGAGGGAGCCATTGCGTGCGGCCGACGAGTTCAAAGTAACCGAGTTACCCGAGTTCGAAGGTGGTACGGATCCGGAGGACTATCTCGAGTGGGAGCGCAAGATGGATCGTATGTTCGAGTTTAAAGAGTTAGATGATCGTAAGATGTGCAAGTACGCAATCCTAAGATTAAGCAAGGGCGCATCCTTATGGTTTGACAGTCTAAAGGCTCAAAGGGCTAGAGCCGGAAAGGAGAAAATCTGTTCTTGGGATAGTTTAAAGAAAAGATTACGAAAACGGTATGTACCCACAACTTATAAGCTTGCTTTATATCGTAAGATTTCTAATCTTGTTCAAGGCAAGATGTCAGTAAGTGAGTATATAGAGGAGTTTGAGAATCTTACTTTAATGGGAGAGGTCGAGGAAAATCAAGAACAAAACATGGCGAGGTTCTTGCGAGGCTTAAATAAAAATATTGCTAATCCGGTAGAACTTCAAATTTATTCGGATTTTGATACTCTCACAAGTTTGTGTTTACGAGTTGAGGCACAAAGTAAGAACAGATTCGGGGGAGGTGGCATGTATAGCCGTGCGTTTGAGGGCGAAGGAGAAGCGGCGAGATCTAACCCTAGTTCGGGTGTGGCAAGTGGCGCGGTCAAGGCAGGAACGAGTGGGGCGGTTCAATCTAAAGCTACTCCGACTCCAACACCAAACGAGGTAAGCCTTTCTAAAGTAAGGTGCTTTAAGGTCAGGGGTTTGGGCACTTCAAGAATGCTTGCCCTAATAAAAGAGTAGTCACGATGAGGGAGGCATTAACTTGCCTAAACTTAGTAGGAGAGGAGGAGGAGTCCGAGGTGATGGGAGGTTTCGGGGATCGTGAGGAGGACGGCCAGGGCGAACAATTCGAGGTGCCTAATGCAAACACTCTAGTGCTTAGATCTTTACAAGCACAATCTATACCTATAATTACCGAACAACGGGATCATATTTTTCATACCAAGTGTCTTGTAAGGGATAAGTGGTGTAGTATGATCATTGATGGGGGTAGTTGTACTAATGTGGCCTCGGAGGAGATGGTATCTAAGTTAGCCTTAACTACAATAAAACATCCTAAACCTTATGCCTTACATTGGCTAGGAGATGCAAACAAAGTTAGGGTTAAAAAACAGGTCAAGGTGAACTTAGCCATGGGTTCATACAAGGATGAGGTACTATGTGATGTAGTACCTATGGATGCGTGTCACATTCTTCTAGGGCGTCCTTGGCAATTCGATAGGGATGTTCTACATAGGGGGAGGGTGAACGAGTATGAATTAATGGATAAAGGGAAGAAGATTATCCTAAAACCTATGAGTCCCAAAGATGTAGGGTTGATGAGAGCCAACTCGGGAAAGAACACTAACATAGCCAACTCAGTTTTTGCTATTGCTAGAGAGGATGAGGTGGTTAAGGAGGTGATAGGGGCTGATTTGGAGCTAGAGGAAGTCGAGGGGTTGGTGTTGAGCACGGCGGATCCGAGGGTGTCGTGGAGTGATCGAAGTTTGGAGTTGACGCCTAGGTTTAGGCGTATGGAGGAAGTATTCCGGAGGGTAGCCTTGGAGCGTGGAGTTAGGGAAGCAAGGAACGGGATTGTTGGTCCTACACGACAAGGGTTAGGGCTGGACAGTTCGTGGGGCAAACGTGATCACGAGTCCAAGGAGGGAAGCAAGGTGGTGTCGCGGGAAGTTGCTAGGAGGCGCGGCCACAAGAAAAGTATCTTAATAAACCAATTGGTATCCATTGATGCGGGAAGCATGGTTCAAGATCAACGGTTCTTAAAGTCTACTCATCAAGAATTGAGGTCAATTCTCTTCCAAGGGGGAGGGGATGATCCGATTATGGATAGGGCTTTCATTCATCATTTTAAGACAAGATCAAAGGAGCCATTTTTATTAGCTATTATTATATTATGGCTAGTATTTTTCCTATTAAAGATTCGTTGGGTTTTAAAACCTTGGGCCAATAAAAGAAGATCAAGAAACAACTCGAGTCCAAGAAAAGGAAGATACGAAGAGACGTGGCCCATGGGCCAAGAAGTGCTCGGCCATGACCTAATCATGGCTCGGCCATGGCGCGGACACGGGTGGATGGTTGCTCGGGCATCAATTAAGATGGCTCGGCCATCTTGGATTCTTGTTAGGAATTGGAGTATATTTAATTTCTTTGTTATTTTTATTAAGTTAGTTATTAAAGTTTGTTATTTAGTTTGTTAGGATAATTACTAGTTTGTTACAAGTTGTTACAAATTAGTTATTATCTTATTAGTTGTTTATCCTAGGATTATTAGGGTTAGTTATTTAATTCTTTTAATTCTTAGGATAGAGTTTAAGATTTAATAAGGATTATATTTAATCCATTTAGATATAGTTTAGAACTTCTAATCTCACATAGAGATAGGAGTCGTAGGAGGCGTGTGCTTCGTGTGCTTGGACGTGTGACTCTCTTATAAATAGAGCACATCGTCTTTCTTGTTTTTCAGTTAATCATTCAAGTTATAAAAATTTACAAGTTTTCTTTTAAGGCATTCTTAAGGAAATCTCAAGGACTCATCGAGTGTTGATCCGAACCGTTAGTATTTGTCGCGTTTCAAATATTAGCACGAATTACAAACTATAGGTCTAGGGCGTAATTCACCATTGGGTATCCTATAGGTCTAGGGCAAACAAATATCCTTCTACCTTGGGGATTAACCTCAAGACCGTCACAACTACATCAAACAACCACCAAGACCACCACCATCGACGGCCATCATCACCACCATCGACATCATCATCACCGTCCATCTCATCATCCATCATCATTATTCCAAGATTGTTCTTTATTTGTCCTATTTTATTATTTCATACAAGATTGTTTCCAAGATTTACAAGAAGGCTTCCGCGGACGAGTTCTTTGATCAAGAATTCGTATCAGGTTTTTTATAACTTGAATATATGATGAATAAAACAAACAACTAAGGATGCCTATTTATAGTAAGGACATCCGTACAAACTAGGAACGAAATAGGAAAGAAAACAAACTCCTACACGGTTCCCAAGACATCCGTCCAACCGTGCACTACTTCCCAATTTAATAATCCCTAATTCTATCTTATGGATTAAAGATAATCCTTATTAAAATCTAAAAGATAAAATAACAAATAAAAGATTAAGTTGTAGTAACAAACCTTAACAACTTAATAACAAACTCTAATAAACTAATAACTAACTTTTGTAACCACCTTGTAACAACCTTAACAAACTAGTTGTAACAAACTAGTAACAAAAATTAACTAACTAATTAAAACAACAAAAAGAATAAAACACAAACCCTAATTAACCTAGGGTTTCGTGCCCTCCACGTCGCAACCCTTGGCACGACTTCCAAGGTAGTTTCCCGCTACCTTCCTTTGCTCTTTCAATACGTCTTCCCAAGCTAACTTAAAAATCCGTATAGAACCCATATCGAACATTTTTAACCTTTCTTTGGGTCGTGGGTCACGACCTCGAACCCGTGCTAATGCTCCCGCATCATACTCTCTCAGTTTTTGAGAATTTGACCTCAAATTAAGATCAAGTATGCCTTGAGTTGACTTAGCCATGCTTGCCCTTGTCTGGACTAGACCATGATCCCTTCTAACCATCAAACCCTTACTCCTAGGGTTCTCCTTGTGCTCGTTGGTGTTAGCAACCAACCTATTTTCTTGAACTCCGACAACCATCCCCACGGAACTAGCACACCCGCGGCCTCCCAACTCACTCACGCTCTCGGTATTCTCACCCGCACAACCCCCGTGCTTCTCCTTACTCGGCAACCCCTCACAACCACCATGTCCTCCATGAATCTCAACCAAACCAAACCCACGCTCACCCGACTCCTCGGCCTTCTTGCTTGGTGACCCCTCCCCTACCTCCATGAATAAACTCTTTTTCGAATTAGGAGGTCTAGGTTTTAATCTTGTCAATGGTTGGAGATCATAGATGGTACCTCCTTTAGTAACGCTATACACATTTGTCCTACCATCATGTATAACGTTCCTATCATATTGCCACGGCCTTCCAAGTAATCTATGACATGCGTTCATAGGGACGATGTCACACCACAGTTTATCTTCATAAGGCCCAATGTTAAAATAAATTAAGGCTTGTTTCTCAACCCGTACCCCTTGGTTCCCATCTAACCATTGTAATTTGTACGGTTTTTCTCTAGCCCTAATACTTAACTCCAACTCTGAGACTAAGGTTTTTGAAACAACATTAGTGCAAGACCCGCTATCAATAATCAAGTCGCACTTTTTTCCCTCAACCTTACAACGAGTATGGAAAACATTATCCCGTTGTTCCTCTCCTTCAGTCGTGGTCTCCACATGTAAAGCATGTACTACGAGGCAATCCCCCTCGTCCTCACTCTCGGCTCCCACGGTTTTTCTGTCTACCTTTTCTTCCTCAACCTTCTCCTCCTCAATTAATTCAGGTACAACAAAGTTTGGAACCATACCTTGAAGTTCTTGAATGGATAAGGTTCTCTTTTGAGGGCAATCTGTAGCGATGTGTCCGTAACCTTGACACTTATAGCATCTTCTAATTGTACTCCCTCTAGGATCAGGAATACTTGGCTTGAATGCTCCCTTGGCCTTTTCGGCCCCATCTTCTTTAGACGCCTCTTTAGCTTTAGGCGTGGCATTGGTGGTGTATGATGATGAGCCTTCTCCGACTCTTGTGCTTTTATAAGAATTTACCTTCCTTGCTTTGTCATGTCTTTCAAACTTCAAAGCAATCCTGCACACATCATAATAATCTTCATAGTTTTGAATCTCAACCCTTGAAGCTAGGGTTGGTACCAAACCACGAATAAAACGAGCAACCTTTAACTCCTCCCTCTCATCTAAATCACATACAATGGTCATCTTTTCAAACTCCCTAATGTATTCTGAGACGGTCATATTATCTTGCGTTAAAGAATGGAGTTTTAGGTAGTTTTCTTGATTGTAGTCTTTTGGCAAGAACGTCTTTACCATGTGCTTTTTCAATTTTGCCCAAGACTTAATCTTTTCTTTGCGTTGCTTCTTTCTTTGCTTCACAAGATTTTCATACCATAGCGAAGCGTATTTAGTAAGCTTTAAGATAACAACCTTAAATTGTTTTCGGTCATCGTATTCCTTGTATTCAAAGACTCTCTCCGTTTGTCTAAGCCATTCCAAGAAATCTTCCGGATCCATGTCTCCTTTGAATTCAGGGATGTCAAGTTTGAGACCTCTATCATCATCGTTCCTGTCCCAAGTCTTGCCCTTAAATTCAGCTTCCTCTTCCGAGTCACTCGCCCTAGATGAGGACTCTCCCGTCTTTTTAAGACCTCTTTTGGTCATCATTGTCTTTATGAGATATTTGAGCTCTTGGATTTCGGACTTTAATTCCATATTGCTCTCCTCCCATGATTTTTCTTCTCCGTCTTGAGATCCTACCATGTTGACAAACTTTCCCAAGAACTGGTGTAATAAAAATTAGACAAAGAGCCGAAGCTCTGATACCAATTTGATGCGTATTTGGGTGATAATCAATTAAGACGATCAACAAAAATACGTATGTTGCAGCGGAATAAAAAATACTAATAAAATAATACAATCTTGGACGAATAAAGAACGAAAAATAACCAAGAACGATGAAAGAATCAACGAAGGGTGGCCGGTGATGGTGGCCGTCGATGGTGACGTGGCACGGTGGTCACGGTGGTGGTTTTCTTGGTGTTTCTTGATCTTCTTGAATAAAGATTGTTGGTGACGTAATAAGGCACAACACTTAATACTTGAAATATTTGTGAAACGATTTGATGAATGATTTATGATTGTCGATGGATAGGATAATTGATCAAGCTCACACAGATACCCTCTCAATTATTTTGAAGCTCACACAGATACTTCGGTTTTAACGCTCACACAGATACTTTAGATTTGTAAGTAAAACTTAACAAAAGGTTTTTTTATAACTTGAATATATGATGAATAAAACAAACAACTAAGGATGCCTATTTATAGTAAGGACATCCGTACAAACTAGGAACGA
The DNA here is from genome assembly GCA_029255685.2 of Silene conica. NCBI lineage: Eukaryota > Viridiplantae > Streptophyta > Magnoliopsida > Caryophyllales > Caryophyllaceae > Silene > Silene conica. The sequence goes on along the minus strand of CM055312.2, from coordinate 47,865,428 downwards.
AATAGGAAAGAAAACGAACTCCTACACGGTTCCCAAGACATCCGTCCAACCGTGCACTACTTCCCAATTTAATAATCCCTAATTCTATCTTATGGATTAAAGATAATCCTTATTAAAATCTAAAAGATAAAATAACAAATAAAAGATTAAGTTGTAGTAACAAACCCTAACAACTTAATAACAAACTTTAATAAACTAATAACTAACTTTTGTAACCACCTTGTAACAACCTTAACAAACTAGTTGTAACAAACTAGTAACAAAAATTAACTGACTAATTAAAACAACAAAAAGAATAAAACACAAACCCTAATTAACCTAGGGTTTCGTGCCCTCCACGTCGCAACCCTTGGCACGACTTCCAAGGCAGTTTCCCGCTACCTTCCTTTGCTCTTTCAATGCGTCTTCCCAAGCTAACTTAAAAATCCGTATTGAACCCATATCGAACATTTTTAACCTTTCTTTGGGTCGTGGGTCACGACCTCGAACCCGTGCTAATGCTCCCGCATCAACAATCCTATGTTAAGTAAGAGTCATAGTAGAAGTAGGTTTTCACAATTCTAGTAGAAGTAGGAATCCTAATTGTTGTAGGATTCATAGTTCTAGTAGGATAAGGAATCCTAGTTTTTAAAGGATTCATAGTTATATTAGGACTAGGAGTCTTAATTATATTAGGTTTAGGAGTCTTAAATCCTAGTCAAACTCTTTGTTTGAACTTAAGTAGGATTAGGGTTTCCTAATAGGGACTAATTAGGGTATTCTTATCTTAATTAGGGTAGGGTTTTTTTTACACGGTTTAAGGCCTTATAAAAGGCAGCCGTTTTCTTTGTTTTTAATCATCGAAAGTTTGAGTTGAATTATCAATAAAAATCATAAGTTTCTGTGTGAGCTTTTGAGTGACATTAATTAAGTTTGCGAGCTTAGTTTTTGGGATCGACTTTGCGAGGTTGATTTGCAGGGTGTTAGCCAATTCCATCTTTTGCGAGAGAAGGTTGAGGATACATCATCTATCCATCTACAATCCATCATCCATCGTTCATCAAGAATTCGTCCACAAGCCATCGACCACAAACCGTTCGTCCAAGTCTTGTTTGCCGAGCCTTGTTCGTTAATCAAGCTTCGTTCATCACTACATCGTTCATCATTGTTCATCGTTCATCATCGTTCATCATCCATAATTCGTTCATTATTTGTATTATTTCATCAAAGTTACTAATAAGTTTGTTATCTATCTTAAGAAGTGTAATTCCGCTGCACTAGTATTCTTAAGGAGGATCAATCTAAGCTAGAGATCCGCATCAAGTTGGTATCAGAGCTTCGGCTCTTGGTTTAATTCTTATTAAATCAATCTTGGGAAGAAGTAAAGATGGTAAGTTCAAGCGTGAATAGCGAAGCCACAAGCAAACCTTGGGAGGCCGGTCAAGAGGAGATCAAGGCCCAAATGAATCAAATGAATTATGTGCTCAAAAACATCGCATCCATGTTGAACAAGAAAGGGTTTAAAGTTGGAGAGGATGACGCTTCATCTAGGGCAAGTAACGGCGAGGAGGACGTTCCAAAACGCCAAGCATACAACAAGAAAGATGATGATCGTGGTCTAAAACTAGACATACCCGAGTTCAAAGGAGACCTAGATCCCGAAGAGTTTCTTGATTGGATACGACAAACGGAGAGAGTTTTCGAGTACAAAAGAGTATGATGATAAAAAGCTATTCAAGAACAAAACC
>CM055312.2:47811201-47818701 GCA_029255685.2 Silene conica | reverse complement strand
ATCTGCATCAAGGTGGTAGGGTATGGCTGGTATGGCAACCAAGTATGTTTGATGTTAACATCTTGAAATATAGCTCTCAACTCATTCATGCCAAAGTATGTGCCAAGGTAACTAAAAAGGAGTTTCTAATAACAATGGTGATGCGTATTTGGGGTGATAATCAATAAAGATAATCAACTAAAATACGGATGTTGCAGCGGAATAAAAATACTAAAGAAATATTATAATCTTGAACGAATAAAGAACGAAAAAGTAACCAAGAAAGATGAAAACGGATGAATGGTGGCACGGTGGTGATGACGTGGCAGCACGGCAGGCTGACGTGGCGGCGGTCAACGGGTGGTCAACGGTGGTGATCGTTCTTGGTGGTTCTTGATCGATGAATCTTGATGACGTAATAAGGCACGGCACTTAATACTTGAAAGATTTGTGAAACGATTTAATGAATGAATTATGTATGTCGATGGATAGGATAATTGATCAAACTCACACAGATATTCTCTCAATTATTTTGAAGCTCACACAGATACTTCGGGTTTTAAAGCTCACACAGATACTTTAGATTTGTAAGTAAAACTTAACAAAAAGGTTTTTAATTTATCACTTGAATAAAACAAACAACTAAGGATGCCTATTTATAGTAAGGTCATCCGTCACAAACTAGAATCGAAATAGGACACAAAATAAGAACCCTACACGGTTCCCAATACTCGGCCAAACCGTGTATTCTACTCCTCCTAGGGTTTCTATTTCTATCCTATGGATTTAAGATAATCCTTATTTAATCTAAAAGATAAAATAACAAATAAAAGATTAAGTTGTAGTAACAAATCCTAACAACTTAATAACAAACTCATAACTAACTAATAACTAACTTTGTAACTACCTTGTAACAACCTTAACAACCTAGTTGTAACAAACTAGTAACAAACTTAATTAATTAAATAACAAACTAGGAAACAAGAAGGAAAGTCCCCAAAACCCTAATCGTCTAGGGTTTCGTGCTCCTCAATCCGCACGCCCCAAGGGTTCGATCCCTTCCCAAGCAATCCTAAGAACGGAAGTTGATCCTATCTTGTAACTTTGATTAATATGGCTCATATCTTTGCTTAATAATATTTCTTGGGATTGAATTAACGATGGTTCCGCATCATTCTCTCCCTCTTTTTGAGAATTGGCCTCCAAGTCTGTGTCATCTAGATAAGGAGATAAATCACCCACATTGAATGTGGCACTTACACCCCCATACTCACTTGGTAATTCGACTTTGTAGGCATTTGATCCATAGCATTCAAGAACTTTGAACGGTCCATCCGCGCGAGGCATAAGCTTGTTCTTCCTCTTAGATGGAAATCGCTCCTTCCTCAAGTGTAACCATACAAGATCACCTTCCTTAAACACCGGTTGCCTTCTATGTTTATTTGCTTTCTCCTTATATTTAGCATTGGCCTTTTCTATTTGAGCTTTAACTTGTTCACACATCCTCATAAAGGTGGCTTGTCTCTCCTTTGCCTCAAAACTAATAACTTCTTTCTTTGGGATAGGTACAAGATCAATAGGTAAATACGGATTCATCCCATAGACGATTTCGAATGGTGTACGCCCCGTGGTGGCCGAAGGAGTACGATTGTATGCAAATTCCGCATGAGCTAACTTGATATCCCAATCCTTGGTACTCTTACTCACTAACCCACGCAATAAGCTCCCGAGCGTTCTATTCGTGACCTCGGTCTGGCCGTCCGTCTGTGGATGGTGGGAGGTGCTAAATAGAAGCTTAGTACCAACTAATCTCCATAAGGTCTTCCAAAAATAGCTAAGAAATTTAACATCCCGATCCGACACAATGGTAAGTGGTATTCCATGTAATCGAACAACTTCTTTATAATAAAGATCGGCTACCTTTGTTGCATCATCCGTCTTATGACCCGGTATAAAGTGTGCCATCTTAGAAAAACGATCTACTACAACCATAATAGAATCTTTACCGCGTTGAGTACGTGGTAATCCCAAAATAAAATCCATACTAACCTCATTCCATGGCTGAACCGGTACGGGTAGAGGTGTATATAGCCCCTTGTTGAATGTACTCTTTGACCTTTGACAAATTACACACTTGCCAATAATATCTTGAACATCTTTACTCATCTTAGGCCAATAAAAGTGTTCTCCTAACATCTCATTTGTCTTCTGAATGCCGAAGTGACCGGCTATAGCGCCTCCGTGCGCCTCTCTTACAAGTAACTCTCTCATCGATCCCTTAGGAATGCACAAACGGTTTCCTTTGAATAAGTATCCGTCTTGCGTGGTATATAATCCTTCCGGATTCAAGAATTCTTTTGAAAAATCGGGATCCTCCTTGTATAGTTCTTTAATATGTTCAAAACCAAGAATCCTTGCATCTAATTCAATCAACAAAGAATGTCTCCTTGACAATGCATCTGCTACTATGTTTGAACTACCTGTCTTATACTTTGAAGAGAACGTAAAAGATTGTAGGAACTCAACCCACTTAGCATGTCTTGGATTTAATTTTTGTTGTCCATGAATATGTTTTAGGGCTTCATGATCCGAATGTAATATAAAAGGTCTAGGACGTAAATAATGTGCCCAATGATCCAAAGCTCTCACAATCGCATAGAACTCCTTATCATAGGTGGAATAGTTTAACCTAGCACCGTTCAACTTCTCACTGAAATAGGCAATTGGACGTTTTTCTTGTACCAACACTGCGCCGATTCCTACCCCACTTGCATCGCATTCAACTTCGAACAACTTACTAAAATCTGGTAAGGCAAGTACGGGATTCGAACAAAGTTTCCTTTTTATCTCCTCAAACGCCTTTTGGGCGTGTGATGTCCATACGAACTCTCCTTTCTTTGTTAACTCCGTAATAGGGGCCATGATAGAACTAAATCCTTGAATAAACCGCCTATAAAACGATGCTAAACCATGAAAACTACGTACCTCCGTGGTTGTTTTAGGAATAGGCCAAGCTTGTATTGCTTCAACCTTTGATGGATCCATGCTCACTCCTCTTTCACCCACGATGTACCCCAAAAAGACCACGCTCGCTACCATGAACGTGCACTTCTCTAGCTTCCCATATAATTTTTGCTTTCTAAGCATCTCAAATACTGCTCTTAGATGTGCCTTGTGTTCTTCTTTACTTTGGCTATACACAAGAATATCATCTAGATAAACAACCACAAATTTATTTAAGAAAGGTCTTAATACCTCATTCATTAGCCTCATGAACGAACTAGGAGCGTTGCACAACCCAAACGGCATCACGAGCCATTCGTACAACCCTTGCTTCGTTTTAAAAGCTGTCTTCCATTCATCTCCTTCCCTAACCCTCATTTGATGATAACCACTTCTTAGATCTAGTTTAGAAAATACCTTTGATCCTGCGAGTTCGTCGAGCATATCATCTAACCTTGGTATAGGAAATCGGTATTTAATTGTGATGTTGTTGACGGCGCGGCTGTCAATGCACATCCTCCAAGTTCCTTCCTTTTTCGGTACCAACAAGGCTGGTACGGCACATGGACTTAGGCTTTCTTGTACATAACCTCTATCCATCAATTCTTGGACTTGTCTTTGTAATTCTTTTGCCTCTTCCGGATTACATCGATAAGCGGGTTTATTAGGTAACGCTGCTCCTGGAATAAGATCGATTTGGTGCTCTATCCCTCGTAGTGGTGGTAGTCCGTCGGGTAGCTCCTCCGGAAACACATCCTTGAACTCCTCCAATAAACTCCGCACCTCACGCCGACCCTCTTCCTCGCCACTCTCACGGCCTCCTACGTCCCTCACTACCATCATGAACGTTGGTTCTCCGTTGGTGATCGCCTCTTCTACCTCTTTCCCCTCTATCATCATCTCTTCTATGTTTTTCTTTGGTTCACTTTTTTTCTTTGGAACCCACGGTTGGAGATCAAATATTGTTTTTCCTTGAGGTATGCTATAAACATTGGTTCTTCCGTTGTGCTTCACCTTTCGATCGAATTGCCATGGTCTTCCCAATAGAATATGACTAGCACTCATAGGCACAATATCGCACCATATCTCATCTTCATACGGGCCAATCTTGAATGGAACTAGAACTTGTTGATTTACGTTGATCCCTTCTTCCCCATCAAGCCAATATAGTTTATAAGGTTGTTTTTTATCAATCTTGGGTAGTTGTAGTTTCTCAACCGCCTCTACGGACAATAGATTTGTACAAGAACCGCTATCAATAATCAAAGTACACACCTTATTCTTTATCTTGCACTTTGTACGGAAAATCCTCTCCCTTTGGTCATGGATCTCTTCGTTGGCCTCTATATGTAGATTTCTCAACACCATTGTGATAATAACTTCCCAAGAACTGGAGTAATAAAAATTAGACCAAGAGCCGAAGCTCTGATACCAATTTGATGCGTATTTGGGGTGATAATCAATAAAGATAATCAACTAAAATACGGATGTTGCAGCGGAATAAAAATACTAAAGAAATATTATAATCTTGAACGAATAAAGAACGAAAAAGTAACCAAGAAAGATGAAAACGGATGAATGGTGGCACGGTGGTGATGACGTGGCAGCACGGCAGGCTGACGTGGCGGCGGTCAACGGGTGGTCAACGGTGGTGATCGTTCTTGGTGGTTCTTGATCGATGAATCTTGATGACGTAATAAGGCACGGCACTTAATACTTGAAAGATTTGTGAAACGATTTAATGAATGAATTATGTATGTCGATGGATAGGATAATTGATCAAACTCACACAGATATTCTCTCAATTATTTTGAAGCTCACACAGATACTTCGGGTTTTAAAGCTCACACAGATACTTTAGATTTGTAAGTAAAACTTAACAAAAAGGTTTTTAATTTATCACTTGAATAAAACAAACAACTAAGGATGCCTATTTATAGTAAGGTCATCCGTCACAAACTAGAATCGAAATAGGACACAAAATAAGAACCCTACACGGTTCCCAATACTCGGCCAAACCGTGTATTCTACTCCTCCTAGGGTTTCTATTTCTATCCTATGGATTTAAGATAATCCTTATTTAATCTAAAAGATAAAATAACAAATAAAAGATTAAGTTGTAGTAACAAATCCTAACAACTTAATAACAAACTCATAACTAACTAATAACTAACTTTGTAACTACCTTGTAACAACCTTAACAACCTAGTTGTAACAAACTAGTAACAAACTTAATTAATTAAATAACAAACTAGGAAACAAGAAGGAAAGTCCCCAAAACCCTAATCGTCTAGGGTTTCGTGCTCCTCAATCCGCACGCCCCAAGGGTTCGATCCCTTCCCAAGCAATCCTAAGAACGGAAGTTGATCCTATCTTGTAACTTTGATTAATATGGCTCATATCTTTGCTTAATAATATTTCTTGGGATTGAATTAACGATGGTTCCGCATCAAATGGTTTAATGAGGGGGAGAATAGGATTGATCTTTGGAGAGACCTCACCCATATAGCTTCTACCTGTTCTATGCCTTGGGCTCTAGCAGGAGATTTTAATATTGTCATGGACCCATCAGAGAGATTGGGAGGCACTACCAAAGACAATGAAATGGAGGAATTCATCCAATGCATTCAAGCTTGTGATATGGTTGATATTCAGTCAACTGGGTCTTACTATACTTGGAACAACAAAAGAGCTCCTTTGCAGAGAAAGTTCAGTAGGTTGGACAGGTTTATGGGTAACCAGCAGTGGCTTTCTTCCTTCCCAGATATGGTGGCTCATTATCATACTGAGGGGTTGATGGACCATACTCCATGTACAGTCAGCTCTACTCTTCTTTCCACCAGGAGAAATCTCAACTTCAAGTATTTCAATATGTGGAGTAACTCTTCTACTTTCCTCCCTACTGTGGCTGAAACCTGGAAGGCTCCCTTTTATGGGACCAAGATGTTTTGTGTGGTTAAGAAACTTAAAATGTTGAAAGGTCCTCTGAAGGCTCTTAACAAAGACAGGTTTGCTGATATTGAGAATAAAGCTGCTCAGGCTTCTCTTGTCCTGGAAAGAATTCAATTACAACTTCGTGATGACATCAACAATGCTGCACTGTTGACTGAGGAGATGACAGTTCTTGAGGAGGTTCGTTCCCTTACTAAGGCTAGGGACAGTTATCTTATGCAAAAGTCCAAAACCCAATGGTTAGAAGAAGGGGATAGCAACACATCCTATTTTCACAAAACTATCAAACAAAGGCACTTGAGAAACACAATAGTGCAAATTGATGACATCCAAGGTGCCACCTGCAAGGATCAGGCTTCCATTCAATCTGCTTTCTTGCAGTACTACCAATCCTTACTGGGAAGTACAACTGCCACTGAGCAGGTGAGATCAACTGTCATGGCTACTGGCTCCATATGCACTGCTAGCCACTGTCAATTGTTGAACAGTCCAGTCACTTATCAGGAAATCAAAGAAGCCATATTCTCCATCCCAAATACAAAAGCCCCTGGGCCAGATGGGTATAGCAGCCAATTTTACAAAGATGCTTGGGATATTATTGGCACAGATATCTGTGCTGCTGTAACTGACTTCTTCAGATCAGGACAGTTGCTTCAACAGATTAATGCCACTACAATCACTCTTGTTCCTAAATGTGAAAGGCCTACTTCTGTTACTCAGTTTAGACCCATAGCTTGTTGCAATATTCTATATAAAGCCATCTCCAAACTCCTGTGCAACAGGCTAGCCCTCGTTCTTCCTGATCTCATACAGGATAACCAGGGTGCATTCATCAAGGGTAGATCCATTATTGAAAATGTGCTCATATGCCAAGACCTTATACATCAATATTCCAGACAAAGTGTATCTCCTCGTTGCTTATTCAAGATTGATCTCCAAAAAGCTTATGACACCATTGAGTGGTCTTTTGTTGAACAGTTACTACATCAGTTCAAATTACCTCACCAGTTCATACAGCTAGTGATGGCCTGTCTCACTACTCCATCCTTCTCTTTGGCTATAAATGGTTCTAACTTTGGTTATTTCAAGGGTAAACGAGGTCTGAGACAAGGGGACCCTATATCCCCTTTGATTTTCACTATATGCATGGAATATCTTTCTAGACTGATCAACTATGCCACTGCCAACTGGCCATTTCAATATCATCCTATGTGCAAGCAGCTAAAACTTACACACCTCATGTTTGCTGACGACCTACTCATGTTCTGTAAGGGCAATGCCTCCTCCATTGTTTTACTCATGAGAGCCTTCAACTTTTTTTCTGCAGCATCTGGACTCAAGCTGAACCCCTCCAAGTCTGATATTTATTTTAATGGGATGGATACTGATCTAAGAGCAGACATCCAGAGGGCTACTGGATTTAGGGAAGGCAATTTTCCCTTCAGATATTTGGGAGTACCTATGCAAACTGGTAAGATCAGTAAACAAGACTGCCATAAACTGACAGAGAAAATCATGAACAGAATCAGGAGTATTGGCACTAGGAAGCTCTCTTATGCAGGAAGG
>CM055312.2:47773701-47776201 GCA_029255685.2 Silene conica | reverse complement strand
ACACTTATGCAAATAGCTACTAATTGTCACTTGCCATGGGCTCTAGCAGGGGATTTTAACACAGTTTTGGACCCTGCTGAGAGACTGGGAGGGAATACAAAGAAAGAGGAGATGGAAGAGTTCATGCAATGCATTCATGCCTGTGATATGGTTGATATCCCAGCCACTGGCTCGTACTATACCTGGACTAATAAGAGGGCACCAGGACAAAGAAGGTTCAGCCGGCTTGATAGATTTATGGGGAACCCACAGTGGCAGACTAGTTTTCCTGAGCTAGTAGCACATTTTCACTCTGAGGGGCTCCTGGATCATACACCTTGCATTGTGAGTAGTACTCAGTTGGGCCAAAACAGAAAGGTTAATTTCAAATACTACAACATGTGGAGTAGTTCTTCAGATTTTCTGCCAACTATTAAGGATATATGGGCCTCCCCTTTTATGGTACTAAGATGTTCTGTGTAATCAAGAAGCTTAAAAAGTTGAAGGGACCTCTGAAGCTCTTAAATAAAAACTGTTTTGCTGATATAGAGATCAAAACAACAAAGACTCTGATGGAGTTAGAGAAGTTACAAGTCAAAATCAGTGAGGATGCAACTAATGAGGAGCTGCTGCAGGAGGAACTAGCACTTATAACTGAGGCAAGGTACCTTACAAAGGCCAGGGATAACTTTCTTTATCAGAAAGCAAAAACAAAATGGCTGGAGGAGGGTGACAGTAATACAGCATACTTCCATAGCAGTATCAGGCAGAGGAATGTTCAGAATAAAGTGGTGCAGATAACTGATATGCAAGGTAAGCAATGCACTGAACAGGCTGAGATCCAAACTACTTTCCTGCACTATTACCAGTCACTGCTGGGATGCACTTCTGCCACTGAACAGGTGAAGAATGTAGTAATGGCAACAGGAAATGTATGCAATGAGGGTCACTGTACTATTCTAAATAGGCCAGTCACTACTCAGGAGATTAAGGATGCCATTTTCTCCATTCCAAACACAAAGGCCCCAGGACCAGATGGATACAGTAGCCAATTCTATAAAGACTCATGGGCAATCATTGGGTCTGATATTTGTGCTGCAGTGGCTGATTTCTTCAGAACAGGTGAACTGCTGCAGCAGGTGAATGCTACCACAATCACTTTGATACCAAAGTGTGAGAGACCTACTTCTGTGACACATTTTCGACCGATAGCTTGTTGCAATGTTCTGTACAAAGTTATATCAAAATTGCTGTGCAACAGACTTGCCCTTGTGTTGCCTGATCTCATACAAGACAATCAAGGAGCCTTCATTAAGGGCAGATCAATTATTGAGAATGTTCTTATATGCCAAGACTTAATCCATATGTACTCCAGGCAGAATGTATCCCCAAGATGCTTATTTAAGATTGATTTACAAAAGGCATACGATACCATTGAGTGGGATTTTGTTGAACAACTCTTACAAAAATTCCAATTACCAGCTCACTTCACCAAAATGCTTTTGGCTTGCATCACCACTCCCACTTTCTCACTAGCTTTGAATGGCAGTATGTTTGGTTACTTTAAGGGCCAACGAGGCCTAAGACAGGGGGACCCTATATCCCCCCTCTTATTTACTATGTGTATGGAGTACTTCTCAAGACTCCTTAAGTATGCAACTAATAGGGGACCCTTCCAGTACCATCCTATGTGCAAGCATCTTAAGCTCACCCACCTCATGTTTGCTGATGACCTTCTTATGTTTTGCAAAGGTAATGCTCAGTCCATCATCCTCCTCATGAGGGCATTTAACTCATTTTCAGCTGCATCTGGCCTGAAATTGAACTCTGCAAAGTCTGATATTTATTTCAATGGCATGACTGAGGATATGAAGACTGATATTCAAAGAGTTACTGGATTTAGAGAAGGGAGATTTCCCTTCCGATATTTGGGTGTTCCCATACAATCTGGCAAGATTAGTAAACAAGAATGTCATAAACTTACTGAGAAGATAGTAAGCAGAATTAGGGGTCTTGGGGCAAAAAAACTCTCATATGCAGGAAGGCTAACCCTTATTAACTCAGTACTCAACACCTTGCATTGTTATTGGGCATCCATTTTTGTGTTACCCAAGAGCATTATCAAACGAATTGAGGCCATATGTAGGAACTACTTCTGGAATGGAAGTAGTGAATATCATAGAGTGCCCATGGTAGCATGGGATACAGTCACAAAAACAAAAGCAGAAGGAGGCTTGGGAATCAAAAAGGTGACTGAGTGGAATTATGCAGCAGTTGGAAAACTGGTCAACTGGCTTTACTGCAAGTCAGACAGATTATGGATTAAATGGGTCCATCAACTCTATTTAAAGGGCCAACAATGGGACTCCTATCAGCCCCCTCCTGATACACCTTGGTCTTGGAAGAGTGTATGCAAAGCTAAGGAGGCACTGAAGACTGGTTATGCCAATGATATATGGCTCCCTCATCCTCTAGGATACACAGTAAAGCAAGGTTATGCTTGGCTAGTACCACCTGGTGC